>JAKCPI010014465.1:0-27819 GCA_023213315.1 Euborellia annulipes | reverse complement strand
TCGGCGCACAGTTTTGGAAACTTACTGATTTAACCAATTTATCTCATGTATTTAATGTGTTTGATCAAATAATTGAATTTGAAATTTAACATGATTCCAATATTAAAAAGGATTTGTTTAAAAATGAAAAGTTTAAAAAAGTAATAATGAGTTATTTCTAATAAATAGATTTTTTTTTTTAATCGTTAGATTTATATAATTATTATTATTATTATATTAATATAATAAACAAACAGCAGAATATTTAGCGCCCGAGAGAGAGGAGAGATAACGCTTGAGTGCCTCAAACACAGTGATAATTCACATTTTCACAGACAGATCAACTTTCCAGGCATGGATGGATCGAATGGATGATTAGGGATTTAAAAAAATAAATAAATAAAATTTGGATTAAAAAAAAAAAAGTTTAGTATGCATGACATGTCATAAAAGCAAATAAATAAAAAAGAATAAATCAGAGAAAAAAATTTAAACTAAAAACAAAAAAAAAAAAATTTCCTCACCTGGGATTTGAACCGAGGAAGTTAGAGTTTGTACTCAACTGACCAAATTATTGTGTATGTTAGCGAGGCAAATAGCTGAATCAATATGTAGTAGAAAATAAAGAGGCCGAGCAGCTATGTTAATTTCTTTATTTAAGAACCCACAGCGACGTTTCGGTCGACTATGCCACCATCTTCACTGGATGAGTTCAAGTCAAAGAACTTAAGAGGTTTTTCTTGTTGACTGAACTCTAGCTATGAGGATGGTGCTAGCGAGCGAAACGATCGCTAAAAGTTCTTAAATAAAAAAATTAACATAGCGTCTGGCCTTCATTTTCTACTATTATTGTGTATCTTTCTAAAATAGACTAATAAATAAAAAAAGAATACACAAATTTATTTATAATATTTCAATGACCCAAAACGAAATTTTTTTTTACTTTTTTGTAAATAGCTCCTAAACTATGGCTCTCAATCAAAATTATCTTTAGAGAAGATAAATTTGCAAAGAATTAAATTCTGAAATCAAATGATTACCTACTTGTTAAGTTTTAGAAATTATTTAAAAAATAAAATTTAGCGAAGCGTGGCACTGGGTACTAAACATACAGTATATAAAACTTATTAACGAAAAATATTTTCAGAAAAATAATTTATTTAATTTAAGATAATTGTTTGTTTAAAAAAAAAAAAAAATTAATTATGATAATTGGAGGGAGCTCTATTGATTCTGAATCAATTAAACCTAAAATAATAGGTCAATTTAATTAGAATTTTTTTTTAATTTTTAATAAAAGTTCAAGGCCTCTATATTGAAATTTCTTGTCTATTTCATTTGATAATCTTTTATATACAGTATAATTTTTAATTCTTCAATATAACCGTCTCTTTGTTTCAATAAATTGGAATGTGAAGCAAAAGATCCAAAGAGATGTAGAATATATATATATATATATATATATATTCTACATCTCTTTGGATCTACACACTTTGACTTGCTTCACATTCCCATTTATTTGATATATAAAGAATAAATAAATTTTAAAATAATTTTTAATTATTAAATTAATTAGTATGTTTGGTAAAAATTTTCTTATTTTAGAGTGAAACTTTTATTTGATGGCCTCAAATTTTTTCGCTCTTCTATCAGCATGTCGTATTTCCAGCCAAGGGCCGTGGCGACAAAAATAAGAAAGTTGAAATTTAATCTATTTGATGAATTATAAAAAAAATAATTGTGAGATTTATTTTAAATTGATAAAATATAAATTTTTAGAATAATTTAAAATGATTCAAACCTTCATAAATAAATTTTGATCTCAGTTTTTAACACGCCTCTATTGATTTCCCATTTTCCAATTATTAAGTTAAGATTAAAAATGCAATTTTAATACCCTTAATTGAATAATTTTCAGTTAAACGATTACGTAAGTTTCACTTGCATCGTGTTTTCATAAAACCACACAATGATTTTTTTAAAACATATATTATATGAATTAATTGAAATATGAGAACATAAATTAATTGTTTTTTTTTTTTTTTACGTTTTTTATTGAAAAACATACATTAAATAAATCATTATCGCGGATATACATGATTTTAATAATTTTTTAAAATAATTTTAATATCACGTACATATAGATAAAAAAAAAATATTTTTAAAATAATGAAAATTAACAAAATAATTTGAAAACCTAAATACGTATATAAATAAAAAGAGACAGAGAGAAAAAGTGTTTTTATGCGTTTATATCATTATAAGAACATAATGATGAATAGCTATCATCATGTACGTAAGTGAAATTTATTCTTTTATCCCCCCCCACTCCCTCCCACCCTTTGGAATTTTGTTTAAAACACTTTAATAAAATATAATTCAAATTTACGAGTTAATATTTCATTTAAAAAAAAAGTGTGGCTGTGCTGGGATTTGAACCTAGAATCATTGGATTTGTACTCTAACGCGATCTAGGAATCTAATTTTTTAATCTAAGTTTTGAAGTCTTGATAGCTTAGAGGTTAGAGCATATTTAGTTCTATTCCCTGTTGGGACAATTAATTTATTTTTATTTATAAATAATAATTTAATTAAAATTAATAATATTGTTGACAACAATACCAAATACATTCTTTAATTATTATTATTATTTTAATTAAATATTTAATTGATTTAATTATTGAAAAAAAAAGGAAAATAAATAATAAAAAAATTAATTAAATAAATTTGTGGAATTTATTATTAAATTAATTTAAAATTTTAAAATTTATTCAATTATTGAATATATAATTAAATAAACAATAATTATTTTTTCGGATTGAGATCTATTTGTATCAGTATGCTGCTTTGATAAACTACTGGACGGATTTTTTTTTTTTTAATTGGTAGAGGATTTTCTGGGGATGGTTTTAGGCTATTAGGGTGGGGGAACCTTTCTTTAATAAAAAAAAAAAAATTTGTATCTATTAATATGTATCCTAAAAACGTTAAAAAAAAGGTGCCCGCCGAGAGCGGATATTGCTGCTAGCCTCTATATAATAAGAAAATAACTAGCTACCTGTTGACTAGATCTAGTAAGAAAATAACTTGCTACGTGTTGATTTTTTTTTTTTCATTTTTCCCTTTATTAACTATTTTTATTTTATATATAAGATAGCTTCAATTTTTAAAACAATCGCGTCCTTATAAGTAGTACTTTCTTTGTAGAATGAATGAGTTTGTACACACGATTATTGCTAAACGGTTTGATTAAATGAATTAAAATTTCATATATATGTTTTCAATCAATAATAGAAAAGAATAATAATTTTTATACAATAATCCACTAACATGAAGGGATACTTTATTTGAAGATCAAAATATAAAAATTGAAATATCTCGTTAAATATCAATTATATCAAAATAATGGTCATAATAAAAATTATTTATTACAAAATTTCTAACAACTTTTGTTTGAAACAAATTTTTGTATCTTTAACATTTTACTTTTTGTTTTTTTTTAGGTGATATTTTTATTATTTTCTCTCGTCATCAATTTAGGACAAAGTCATCCGGATTTTGATGCATTAACATCACTAATACCACATAATCGAATATTAGAAATTTTTATTAATTACACATGGCGTCCAAAAATTGAACAATTTTTTTTAGAGAATGAAAAAAATTTTAAAAAAATGATTCAAGATATAGAAAATATTCATGAAATAACAAATCTTGTTTGTTATTTACGCAATAATGGCATCGCTATTGACACATTCATTGAACAATTGCATCAATTAATTGGTATACAAAAAGAAGAAGAGATGGCAACAACATTTGGTTATTATGAATGTCAAAAGCAGCAGCAGCAAAGTGTTGGATTAACGCCAAATGAGAATTCAATAGTCAAAAGGAGGCGGCGGAGGCGGAGTTTGGCTCCAATTCTAAGAGGAAAGATGAAAATGCAAGATGGAGATGGAGATGGTGGTGAAATGTTAGATTTTATCAATGAAATTTTAGATGTCATCCCAATTGAATGTTTTATACAACAATGGAATGAACAAGTTGAGACAAGTGATTTTTTTGCTGGATTTGTTACTTATTTAATACCAATTAAATTTAAAATTCTTTTAATACAATCCGTTCGTCAATTTATTGAAAATTTATTTCAATTGCCAAAAAATTATCAAAGAATTTGTGATATTATAAAAAAATTACATTTTTATCGAATGGATGGAAGGGAGGATTTTATTTTTTTATTAAAATAAAAAAATATTTATTAAAATATAAATATTTTGAAATATGTATTTTGTAAATAACTATCTATACTATTAAAAAAAATCTGGTGTGACTGGCGCACAGCACACACACTTTCTCTTACCTTCGGTAATCGAAAGTTGTGTACTGTGCTTGTCACAGACCAGTCAAATTTATAAACATGGGAAAATATTTATATTTTGTTACCATGGCAACCATTTCTCCTATCTTCCCTATGAAATACAAGAGTAAAGTGTGCTTCAAACAATTTTGACAGCAAAATGAGAATATAGATTTGAATGAGTATCTAAAAAAATAATTGATTTTTGAATTTTAATCAAAATCGTTAGAGCGAATTTTGAGAAAATCGAAAAAAACTGAAAAATTACATCAGTAAAGTACTAGTACTCTTTGACCGATTTTGTTTAAAAGCTTCCTGTCATGTTCCTTGGGGGTGCCTAATCTAAATATAAAATTTCAACTTGCTAACTCTTTTTCTTCGTGAGATATTTTGTTCACAGACAGACCATGTTGCAAAAACCACTTTTGTTGGATCATTGAAACTTCTTTCTGTTTGATGCTTTTAGCTATTCAATCAGGGAGCATTCCCGGGACACAACACCCAGGTAAATTAAAAAACTTTCTGTTCTAATGCAGTCGCATAGTTGATTTAATAAATAGTTTATATTTATTGCATACTTTTATGATGATAAAAAAAATTGTACAAACATGTTTATACATGAAATAAATTTTATAAACAAATACATATCAAATTTTTAAGTATTTTTTCTCAAATAACAGAGAGGGGCTAATTACACACCCTTTACACCACCCCTTGATTCAAACTGAAAATTACCTAAACAGAGTGTGACAAACATTAGCGAATTATACAGTATAAACTAGCCGCGTCGTCCGCCTTGGGCGGATTCCGCGTCTAGGCAGAGGGTTTCGCCCCCTGGATCCCCCTCTGCTGGCTCTTTTCTTCCTTTTTTTTATAAAAAAAAACCCTTCACACTTTTTTCTCATTCACTCTCCACCAGCGTTTTCCAAACTGTGAGGCGCGGCCTCCCTAGGGAGGCGCGAATGTTAACCACAGCGAGCAATTTTCCAAATGATTTCTAATTTTATAAATTGGAATATATAAAAAAAATATTTTTATATAAATTAATTGTGACATATGTCTTTGAGGAAGGAGGTTGAATGAAGTATTATTAAGGCGGAGTAAAAAAAAAAAAAAAAATTCCAAGACATGCAGCAAAAATTATTTTTTTTATTGTGACGTTTCGCCACCTAAACCAGCGGCCGAAACGTCACAATAAAAGAAATAATTTTTGCTGCATGTCTTGGAATTTTTTTTTTCTCCACCTTAATATAAATTTATATTTTTTAGCTTTAAAAAATGTTTGTTTTTGTATTATTTTACAAAATGGGGGAGGGGGAGGCGTCATATGATTAAATATTTTTAAGGGAGGCGTTGTAACAAAAAGTTTGGAAACCACTGCTTTAGACTATAACCGTTGTAAGTAATATATAGACTATATATTGGGGGTTCAGGCATTTCTATTTAAGCCATTTGGTATCCAAAATGGCTTAAATAAAATCATCGGACTGCCTGGGGTCCGAACCCGCGACGTTTGGTATACGAGGTTAGCACGCTAACCTCTACACCAAGCCTCGAGGGCGAAAAGAAAATTATTATTATTATTATTATTATTCCATTCCAATTCAGTGCCTGCTTGAGGATTTGTTTACATTCATGGAATATACAAATGAAAAGAATACATAAATATTTCTCTATACATTTCCTATGGGAGAAATCGTAACTTTAAGAATTAATAACTCAAAAAGTTACAGGAATTTCGGGATGAAAATAATTTTCCTGTAATCCTGAGAAGGTCCTCTTTATACATATAAAATTTCGTGTCAAAATTTCAACGGGAGGTTGCCCAAATAGAGCGAGACAGTCAACGGACATTACCGAATTATATATATACCTACTGTAGATTTCTAAAACTCATAAAATTCAATTGAATTAAGGCTTATTTTAATAAAAACAATTTCTTTCTTTTTTAAATGTCAATTTCAGCTATTTTTTTTTTTCTTTTAACGAACAAGCAGATTCTATACCTGATACCTGATTTGCTTAATCATGACGTTTTTTTTTTTTTTTTTTTTGTCTGGCTTCATAAAAAAAAAAGAGCAAATAAATTCTCTTCTTCTATTAAAACCAGACTTTTCTCTCTCTCTACTAGAAAAACATGCATGTCAAGAGTTCATGTTCAAGGCTCTCTCTCTGTCTCTGTCTTTGTATGGCTTAAGAAATAACCCCCCCCTCCCCCCCCTCCCCACCATCCGTTCCTCCAGGCAGCTGATCTTATTTAGATGAATATCTCTAAGCTCAGCAAATACAAACCTATAATGACGTCAGCTTATTTTTTTTTTTTTTTTTTGACAAAATCTGTTAAAATTAAAATATTTAAAAAAAATAAAAATCATTGTGTGGTTTTATGAAAGCACGATGTAAGTGAAACTTTTTTTTTCGAATCGTAAGCGTTTAATTTTCAGAAAATTATTCAATTAAGGGTATTAAAATCGCGTTTTTAAATCTTAACTGATATAATTGGAAAATGGGAAATCAATAGAAGCATGTTAAAAACTGAGAACAATATTTATTTAATAATTGAATAATTTTAAATTATTTTAAAAATTATATTTTATCAATTTAAAAATTGAATAATTAAACCTCACAATTATTTTTGTATAATTAATTCGTCATATATATTAAATTTCAACTTTCATATTTTTGTCGTCACGGGCTTGTGACGTCAAGGCTTGTAGCGTCGCAAAAAAAAAGAAAGGTCTAAATGGCCTTAGATGCCGAAAAACACATTAAACAAATTTTATTTTAATCAGTAAGTAGTTTAATTCTTGGTCACTTCAAGATGGTGGTTGAAGAATAAATGAATGTTTCGGCACCATGAATTGTCGTCTTCGTCTTTAGTGGAGAGTCAAATTGGCTCTGAAGACGGCAATTCATGGTGCAAAAATGTATTTATTCGAAACAAGTGTATCTTGCTCAGACTTGTAAGCCGGATGTCCAAAATAATACTCTGAAATAAAAATCATAATTTTTAAGAAAATTTGTTTTATTTATTCTTCAACCACCAATTTGAAGTGACCAAGAATTAAACTACTTACTGATCTTCAAATTAATTATTTACTGGTCTACACTAAAAAACTGTTTAAAATTAAAAAAAAAAGAAATATATAGCTAATAAATAGCCTCGCTCTCGGGCTTGGTGTATTTAATAGCGCGCCAGCCTTGTATACCAAATGGCTTAAATAAGAATGTCGGGTCCCCCAATAGATAGATGTATTTACAAATAACGGTTATCGTAAAAGTCTTATATGGCCTGAGTTGTGTTTATGTATAGGTGAGTGTGAGTGTGAATAAAATAAAGTGTGAGTGTTAAAAAAAAAAAAATCTGGTGTGACTGGCGCACAGCACACAACTTTCTCTTACCTTCGGTAATAGAAAGTTGTGTACTGTGCTTGTCACACCAGATTTTTTGTGTCGACATGTATTTAGTTTCCGACAGTAGGGTACAATTGAATTCAAGATGTAAAATTTATAAGTATGGGAAAATATTTATATTTTGTTACCATGGCAACCATTTCTCCTATCTTTTCTATGGAGTACAAACAAGAGTAAAGTGGTCTTCAGAAGATTTCAATCACAAAATGAGAATATACATTTTATAGAGAATCTAAAAAATAATTGATTTTTGAATTTTAAAAAAAATCGTTGGAGCAAATTTTGAGAAAATCGAAAAAAACTGAAAAAGTCCATCAGTAAAGTGCTAGTACTTTTTGGTCGATTTTGTTCAAAAGCTTCGTGTCACGTCCCATGGGGGTGCCTAACTTAAATATAAAATTTCAACTTCCTAGCTCTTTTCGTTCTTGAGATATTTTGTTCACAGACACACAGACAGACACACACACAGACAGACCATGTCGCGAAAACCACTTTTTTGGATTCAGGGGACCTCAAAACGTATATATCCATCAAAATCTCGACATCGAATTTTTGACATGAATCCAATACTTTCTCTCCCTATATATATATTACATATATACATAGGTAAGAGAAAGTAAAAATACACTCCCTCAAATATCTAGGAAAATTATTATTGAAAAAATATTTATGTATTTTATAAATATCTATCTATATATTCTTGTTGGGGAAAAAATTTAATTTATAATATTTAAAATTTGGGGAATTTAAATAGTATAATTAATAGGCTTTGATTTTTCATAATTAGAGATACAACTCAATATTTTCAAATGGAAAAATTATTAAAAGGGCGATATGAATTAATGATAGCCTTAAATCATCCTGAGAAAATTAAAAAAAAAAATTCCATTAAAATCAGTCCAGTAGATTCGGAGTGTCTTTTCTTAAGAGTATCTATATATGTACTGACTATTAAAATAAAAAAAAATAAAAAAAAACATTTTCTGTAAAATTGTTAATTTGAGCGTTACTACAAATGGATTTTACTTTCTTTTTTTTTTAATTAATTTTATTAAATAACTAAATTTTGTTATTATTAAATGAGTTTTTAAAATACCTCGTCAAAGTCTTTAGAAAATTTTTGACGAAAATCCATCAAGTAGTTTCCAATAAATGGAAAGTTAAAATTAAATCTCACAATTAATCATTTAATTTTTCCAATTTTATCATTTATATATAGTATCAACAACAACAATATATTTCAAGCAACTTTTGTTAAAATAAATAATGCTAACATGACTTATTTAAAAAAAATAAAAAGCATTTAAGAAAAGGATACAAATTTGTATTTTCCTTCTGACGTCATCAGAAAAGGCAGAAAACTTTTTCAATTAATAATAATAATAGAAAAAGCTCAGAGTTTAGTCATTTATCATGCTCACTCTGTATGTAGAAAAAGTAATTTATCAAAAAATAAAAAAAATAAAAATTAAATAAATAAATAAATTAATCATTCTGCTATATATTGACCCTTCTTCTTCTTATTTAAAGTCATTAAAAATGCCAATTTAATTTCATTCATTATTATCCAATAATCGTTTAGTATTGTTGAGTGATTAATTAAATTAAACAGAAAAGATTCTAATTATATTTAAAATAAGAAAGTCAAAAAAATGTATCCTGTCCCCTAATCATCGGAGTAAAATGCATGACATAAATCTGATTATTATGGTGACATTTTCTTGTATCTAATCCCTTTATTGTTGTAACAATATAATTCATTTTTGAATATTTATATAAATAGTATTGTTATTTAATTAATTAATTAAAAAAAAATTGATTCCAATTTCTTTTTATTCATTCATTATTGACCTCTAATTAGAATAATAAAATTAATTTTTAATTAAAAAAAAAAAAAAAAATAGATTTTATTTTAATTTAAAAAATTTCAAATTTTATTCTTGTTTTGATATCTTCAATGTTATAAATTTAATATATAGACGACCTACCCTTGGTAAAAATTTCTTGTAATAATAAATTTTTTAAATAAAAAATAATTTTTTTAATTAAAAAAAAAAAAAAAACAATTGTTGGATAGGTTATTAATTTTGTTTACATTATTGTCCATAATCGATTGTTATTTTGATTTATTATTTATTAATTATGATTATTTTAAAATTAATTTTAAAATTTGTAATTTTTTTTAACATCATCATTGCATTTGAGGCTTGTAATGAATTTTTTAAATAAAAAAGAATTATTAATTAATTTTTTAATTTTAATTTTTTTTTTAAATTATTGAATAGGTTATTAATTTTGTTTACATTATTCATAATCATAATCTATTATTATTTATTATTTATTAATTATTGTTATTTTAAAAATATCTAATTTTTTTTTAAACATCACCTATTTATTCTTATTAATTGGTAGTTATATTTTTTAACCAATGTATGAAAGTCTGATGATGGTAGATCTGAGTTCGAAACGTAAGGGACGTCAAATAAAATAAAAATTCTCTAAACAAGTATTATTAATTCTTCTAACTCCACCACCAATATAATTTAGATAAATAAACAAAGAAGTAAATATTTAGAGCAAGAATCAAGACTTCTATCTTTGTTCTTAGGTCAATTATCAAAATATATATATTTCTGAAATGACAAAAATAAAATTTAATATATATCTTTAATAATAGAAAATTAATTGGGAGATTTAAAATTCTCTTTTACTTTAATTTATTAAAAATGTCAATTTAATTTCAATCATTATTATCCAATAATCGATTAGCATTGTTATATTTTATTTATTCATTAATGAGCGATTAATTAATTAATACAGAAAATATTTTTAATTATTTTTTTAATTAAATTAAACATACCTAATTTTTTTTAACATTTGAAGCTAAGTATTATTGATTCTTTCTTGATTAATTAACTCGGAAACTATTTGACGGATTTTAATGGACTTTTTTTTAATATATAGAGAATTTTCCAGGGTCGATTCTATCGGGTGTATAAAACTGAATTATCGGCTTTTTTTAATTTTTTGATTAGCAATACCAACTGTTGAAAAAAAAAAGAAAAATCCGCTTACTCACATTAATATAACTGGAATTTGTAGGCAAAAGTGGCTGGTACGGCACAGCAATTCTTAAATCCATTTTACTACCCGAATTAGACGTCAACGATGACCAACAACTATCAGATGAACACGTGGATGTTGTATCACTAATCACTGGCATATTATCCACATTGTACCAATAACGTGGCGGTTGATTTAAATATTCCTCTGAAAGCCATTGGGGCCGATAAGACGTTTCGTTATCTAACAATGGCTCTAATTCATTGGAATGATGAAGCGTTTCCATTGCGGACCATTTACGTGGCGGCGGTGGCCATCGTGTTAATGACGTAATGGATGTGGTACGTAATAATAATCGCGGCCGCGTTGATGATATCGATGATGATGTTGATGATGTTGATGACATTAGAAAAATGTTGTTCGCGTAGCGTTGGTCTATCCCGTCAGCAGTAAGCAGACTGGGTCTCATTTGTGTGTGCTCCTACATACTATGTGAGGTGTATGTGTGTATGTGCGTGTGTTTGAGTATATTATATATAGCAACAGCACGTCGCCGTTGGTTGGTTGGCTGCCATCGACGACTTTGATGCACACAATAAAACGCTTGCCAAAAAAAAAAAAAAAATAATCTTATGAGAAATGGGAAAAGGAAATATGTCGATGTATTAAATTATAATTAGAATCTTTTTTGAATTAATTGATTAATAATAAAAGAATAAAATAATATAACAATAAGTTATAAAATCCTTTATTTTAATTTTGAATAAATTTATAGTTAGATAGAATCTTTTTCGATTAATTGATTAATAATAAAAAGAATAAAATATAGCAATTAAGTTATAAAATATTTTCTTTAAATTTTTTTTTTTTTTTTTTATTTATTTTGGCCTTAGCCGGGTGCCATATGCTATATTTAAATTTTGAATAAATTTATAATTAGAATCTTTTTTGAATTAATTGATTAATAATAAAAGAATAAAATATAGCAATAAGTTATAAAATCCTTTATTTTAATTTTGAATAAATTTATAATTAGAATCTTTTTCGATTAATTGATTAATAATAAAAGAATAAAATATAGCAATAAGTTATAAAATCTTTTATTTAAAGAAATAATATTTATTTTTGATTGAAGATAATTTTTTTCTTATTAATTCAAAAATTACATTTCTATCCAACGAGTGGAATGGGAGATTTTATTTTTTTATTAAAATACTCGCCTTCTGCGGGCTCCGCTCCTAACAAGTTCAATTATTATAATTAATAGGCTTTGATTTTATATAAGGAGTAAATTCTAGATTTGTCAGCTCCTTAAAAGGAAGGGGGTCCTCTTCTTCTTCTCCTTTCTTAGCTCTATTCCCGCAGTATGCGGTCGGCGGAATGGGTTTTGCGGATCCCTTTCTCTTAATCTAAAATATTGACAGCCGAAAATCATCCTCGAAAAATTCTCTTCTTATTAAAAAAAAAAAACTCCAGGAAAATAAATAAATAAATAAATAAATTTATTACGACCCGCTTAGAGGCACCATTCCTCGGTGGCTAGGTCCAACAAACACAATACAAAAATCAATCCAGTAGTTTCGGAGTCTATTCGTTTTAGAGTTATATATATATATAAAAAAAAAAAAACTATCTTCTTACAATCTTCAAAAATATTTAAATTTAAGCGGTGTGGGTTTCAAGAAAAACATTTTGAACTAAGTTTGTATTTCTGTGAGTTTCAAGAGGGTAAAAAAGTTATAACACAAATTTAACAATTTAAATTTGTGTTATTACTTTTTTACCCTCGTGAAACTCACAGAAATACAAAATTAGATCAAAAATATTTTTTTTTAATGAAATTAAATAGGCCTATTTGATTATTATAAATTTTTTTTTTTAGATATTTTAAGTTATGTAACTCAAATGACTCAAATGTGCCTCTTAATTTAAAATATATAATTTTTTTTGGTATTATTGAAAGACTCTTTGTCTGAATGATTAAATAATTTCCGGCTATTTTTTTTATTTACGGTCTATAAACATTAAAAATGTATTTTATATAATAAAGTTGAAATGTATTCTCATCATCAGAGGGACTAGCTGGACAATAGATTCCCCCCCCCCTCTTATAGAGTAATTAATTGAAACGAGGGTGATGTATCGGTACTAAGTAAGGACCATTCTCGGGCCATAAATAAATTTATTACGACCCGCTTAGAGGCACCAGTCCTCGGTGGCTAGGTCCAACAAACACAATACAAATTTAAATACAATAACAAATACAACAAAACAAAACAAAGAAAAAAAATAGAAATGTATGCCCATTAACAATCAACATGTTCATGCATTTCCATCGAAAGAAATAAAAAAAAAAAAAAAAAAATTATCAAAAAAATTCGCGCAAGCCACGAGACCATTGTTGTTGATTGTTGCCTTCAAGTAGAAGAAGTTGAAATGTATGGATGGAGTCAGGGCGGAGTATGGGATATGGTTGGGGATTCAAACCCACCCCTAAAACTTTCAAATATAATAAAGAGAGAAATGTTAAATGTTTACTTAATCATAAAAAAAAATATATTTTGATGCTAGAAGATTTACTTTTGATTATCTTATCCGGGTCTTGGTAATTTTTATTTTCTCTTATCTCTATATAGGAAGGAAGTTTTGGACTCATGTCAAAAATTCGATGTCGAGATTTTGATGGATATACACGTTTTGAGATCCTGTGAATCCAAAAAAGTAAAAAAGTGGTTTTCGCGATATGATCTGTCTGTCTGAGTGTCTGTGAACAAAATATCTCAAGAACCAAAGTAGCTATGAGGTTGAATCCACCTATTATAGGTATATTCCAATCCGATTAACTCCATAATACACATTATCCGTCTATTAACTCACATCTAGACAGAAGGGCTCCGCCCCCCCCCCCTCCCTGGATCGCCCTCGCCTTTTCTTAATTGAGAAAATAAAAATGATCATTAATATTCCAATCCAGTGCATGCTTGAGGATTTGTTTACATTCATAGAATACACAAATGGAAAGAATACATAAATATTTCTCTATACATTTCCTATGGGAGAAATCGTAACTTTAGGAATTAATAACTCAAAAAGTTATAGGAATTTCGGTATGGAAATAATTTTCCTGTAATCCATAGGAGGTCCTCTTTAAGCATAAAAAGTTTCGTGTCAATATTCTGACAGGAAGTTGCCTAATTAGAGCGTGACAGACAGACGGACATTAGCGAATTATATAAATAGAAGATTTTTTTTTTATTTTCCACATTTATTTTTATTTAAATATTATCTACTTGTTAAAAGAAACTCAAATAAAAATCATTTAAGTAGTTTCTGAGTCTATATGTAACAGGATTTCATAAAAAAAAGTCCGCAACGTTTTTGAAGAGGTCCCAAAAAGCGATGGGGACGTAACCAGGGAGAGTATCTGCTCGCAAAAATAAAAAATAAAATTAAAAAAAAAATAAATCATAATTTATTAAAAAAAATAAATAAATAAATAAATTGAAGATTGATTGAAAAATATAAAAAAAAAAAAAAAATGAGGAAAAAGTGAAATATTGGATATGTGGCGGTCTTCGTGAATTTGAGTGACGTTTCGGTCACCAATGGCTGCCTTCTTCCGGACGCAAGTGAAGGCGATTGGCGCTTCGGCGCTCTTCCATAGTTGAACCTTCACTGACGGCTCCTGGCCAATGTTACAAGCCGATACAAAGTGGCGGCCCACTAGTCGACAACCCAAAAAATCTGACGAAATGCTGGCGATCTCAGCGCTGACAGCCGAGTATATGAGGGAGATGACGTTGGGGGTTGGACATCCAGCCATCGTTGCTGCTGACGGCCTTACAGCCCGCCATCGAGTGATGTTATGTGAAGATGATGGTGGCTTCACCGCCCTCGAGAGAATAATATTTTTTCTATTTGTCGTCGACGACCTGATTTCCTCTCAATTGGGGAAGGGGAAACAAAAAGGGATTATTTCTTTTTCTCAATATTTCTCAATTTCATATTTAAATTAATACTTTAAAAAGTATCATCTTTATTCCTAGTTTAATTTTACCTTT
The DNA here is from genome assembly GCA_023213315.1 of Euborellia annulipes. Taxonomy (NCBI): domain Eukaryota; kingdom Metazoa; phylum Arthropoda; class Insecta; order Dermaptera; family Anisolabididae; genus Euborellia; species Euborellia annulipes. The sequence continues at coordinate 12,945 of JAKCPI010014465.1, read as the reverse complement.
TTTTCCTTTATTTTGCGAAATGGAATTATAAATAAATTTATAAGAATTATTAAATAAAATTAAAAAGTAAACGATCTCTCCCTGGGATCGTTGCGAGTCTTATTTTAAATCTTCAAAAATATTTCAATAATATTAACAAATTAATAATAAATGAATAAAATATAGCAATAAGTTATAAAATCTTTTTGAATAAAATTATAATTAGAATCTTTTTCTATTAATTGATTAAAAAATTACATTTCTATCCCACAAGTGGAATGAAAGATTTTATTTTTTATTAAAATACAAGCCTTCTGCGGGCTGCGCAGAAATAAATTGGAAATCAACTTGACCTCCTCTGACTAGGCGCAAAGCAATAAAGAAAAAATCAAAAATTTTCTTTTTTTATAAGAATACACATAGAGATAGGTATATTTATGATACATAAAACAAAGTAACATTATTTCTTGTTAAGAGGGAATGTACTAGCCCTGTCGCCCGTTGAAGGAGGGCTACAAGAGACAATGATCAAAATATTTTCATTATTATTTTTTTTTCGTCCCTTAATAATATGGTTTGTCAGGTTGGTTAATTTCCTTCTGAGCTCAATCATCACCCAGAGGCTAGACCTTCACCTCTGCTCATTTCCTCATAAGACAGAATGCGACTGACAGACAATCGGATGTTGAAAGAGAAGAGAGAACGAGAATGACCACAAAACGGCTTTAAAAAATTATTTATTAGGCGTATTAAATTTAATTCCAGCCCCCGAAATATGAAAAAAAATAATTTTTAATATGATATGGAAATTCTTAAAACTTTAAAATTCACAATAAAGTATCCCTTCATGTTTATTGCAAAAAAAAAAAAAAAAAAATTATATTTTCTTATTAAATACCTAAAGTTATATTTTGAATCTTTTAAATTCCTATGAAATAATTAGAATCTTTTTCTAGTAATTAATGAATGAATAAAATATAACAATAAGTTATAAAATCTTTTATTCATAAAATAACAATATGAATAAAATTTTAATTAGAATCTTTTTCGATTAATTAATTACAATTAAACAATTGCCGAAAAAGATTTAAAAACAAATAGAGCGATTGTTTTCAAAAATTGAAGCAATCTTTGATTCTAAAATAAAATCTTATATATAAAACTAGCTACAATGCCCGTCTTCGGAGGGCAAATTTATTTATAGTTTTATTTTTTATATAAAAAAAAGGGTTTTTCTCTCCTATATAGACTTGAGACATTTAAAAATTTTATTATTAAAAATTAATTGGCCTCAATGAGGATAAAATTGTGGATTTTTCAGCCTCCCCATTTGGGGATGTTTTCTATAAAGAAATAAAATTTCATTTCGAAACTTTAACGGGGAAATTAGTTAGTCAAACAGACAGACACTCAGCAATTACCTATACAAGATTTTATTTGCTAATTTTATTTTTAGAGCATTTTTAATGAACATATAATTTTCTTGATTAAAATTTTAAAATGAGAGACGTCTTTGAGTGTTTTTTGTTTTTTTGATTATTAATTTATTTAAACAGAGTGAGATGGGAAGTGTTAAATATTTAATTTAGAAAATTCCACCTTTAATGAGAGAGAGAGAGAGAGAGAGGGGGGGAGGAAGGAAAAGGGAGGGAAGTGTTTGAATATTATATCATTTCATCTTAATTTTATTATATTAAGTTAAGTATTTAATTAAATCTCTAAAGAAGGATAATAAATTTTATTATTTAAAAAAAAAAAAAAAATGAAAAAGAAAAAAACAATGGGGAAAAATCTCAATCCAGAAGACGTTTCGGTCTTAATTAAATAAAGCCATCATCAGTTCTTAAGAGATTATTGGCAATCTCAAGGTGTACACCATTGAGATGCAGATAGAGTTGTTATATATAATCATATACAAAATTATATTAAAAATATAATATTTGCACATAAGATGACGTACGCCCATCAGTTAATACGGCCAAGTCTCAAATATATGATTTATCTTTATTTAAAAATAAAATATTGTAATTAAAGTGCTCGAAAAGCCGTTAGAAGACGATTCACTACCGAGTTACTCGAGGCGGCAAGAGATGGCGTTAGTTTTTCCCAAAGGGATCCAAGGGATTTATTCCATTTCATTTGAAAGTTTCCAGCTAATTAATTAAGGGTAGAAAATTAATTATTTTTTAACACAATGATTACTAATTTAATTATCTATAAGTTATAGAGCGAATTTTTTTAAAATATCTTTTTTTTAATGCGATTAATCTAAAAAAAAAATGTATTTTTTCGAAAATCAAAAAAAGGGCTTCTATATGTTGTAGATATTTTAAATAGCTTTAATTTAAAAAAAATTTGAGGTCGATAGCTTTAAAATTGTGGCCGCTGGAGCCTCCCAAAATTAGCACCCCGAGACGCGCGCACCTTAATTCAAGTATTGTTATAAATTTATTCATCTTGTAATATTATTATTCAAAAAAAAAAAAAAAAAAAGATTCTAATTATTAATTTAGGATTTAAAACTATCTTTTTTTTTTTTGCTATTTAAAATTCTAAATTCATGAATAAAAAGTAAGTTGATAAGATTTACCTAAAGTTTGAAAATAAACATAAGAGAGATAAGAGAAATTGAGAATGTCTGCGAGTGTGTTTGTATAGAGAAAGAGCTAACTAACTATTCGTAAAAGCAAATTTGCAATCCTCTTATTTCTTACTTACTTACTTACTTTAATATCTATAAAAAAAAAAAATCTAGTCCTAAATCAAATCGAGATTTTGATGGAAATACACGTTATGAGGGTATATTATTCATGAACAAAAAGAGCTGAAATTTTATATTTAAGTTAAGCACCTCCTTAGAGTGTGAAAATAAGCTTTTAAACAAAACCGATCAAAAAGTACTAGTACTTTACTGATGTACTTTTTTAGTTTTTTCTGGTTTTCTCAAAATTGGATTTAACGATTTTGATTAAAATTAATAAATCAATTATTTTTTAGATGCTCTTTAAAATGTATATTCTCATTTCGTTCTCAAAATTATTTAAAGCACAATTTACTCTTGTACTTGATAGGAAAAAATGGTAACAAAATTTTTCTGTTTATAAATTTTACATCTGCCCTCGGGCCTTGGTGTAGTGGTTAGCGTGCAAGCCATCCGTCTCATGTGACAATTTATTTCAATTGGATTGGCGGGTTCTAATGGTCTTCGATGCCAAAAAAAGTCTTTAATTAAAAAATCTTGAAAATATTGACGGTACTAAAAATACAAGTATGTAGGCAGAAACAATTTGATGCCACAAATACAGAAATACAAATTTCAATTACTGAATCTTTTTTTTTTTTTTTCAATTTATTAAGAATAGCAATATTTGATTAATAGCAATAAAATCTTTATTTTTTGTAATTAAAATCTTTAATTTTAAAATATGAATAATTTTTCTAGTAATATATTTTTCGAGTATTGCGTATAATATTATACACATACGGGTGTGCAAGTATAGCCCTGGATTTGATACCCAAGGAACGTTTGGCCTAACAATAAAATAAGTATGTTTAAATATCTATAGTACCTTGAGGAAGGTAATTTTACATATGATATAATATATAACCTGGTATACGTGTGATATAAAAGGGATGGGGACGTAATCAGGGATAGTGATCTGCTCACAAAATAAAAAAATATAAAAAAAAAAAAATATATAAATTATAATTTATTAAATGGCTTAAATAAAAATGCCTGGACCCTAATATATATAAATTCATAAATAACGGTTATCGTAAATGTCTTATATGGCCTGAGCTGCCGAAAAGACAGTGTGAATGTGTGTGTGAGTGTGAGTGTGAAAGAGAAAAAAGTGTGAATGTTTAAAAAAAAAAAAAAAAAAAAAAAAAAAAAAAAAAAAAAATTATTAAAAAAAAATAATAATTTAAAAATTTATTGAAAAATATTTCAAAAAATAAAAATAAAAAGGTATAAATAGAAGGTTTGTGTCTTCGGTTGGAATTTTGACGTTTCGGTCGCAAGTGGCCAACCTTCGTCCGAACCGCAGTGAAGACAGTTAGACGTTTCGCAAATATGTTCCAAGTGGGATGGCCGTTTCTCGATCTGAAGACAAGAAGAGGTGGCGTTGACTGGCTCTCTTCCAGACAATAGCGAGTATGGAAACTGGCCACTCCAAAAAATCACCATGAGTGACGAGAGTATGCTGACGGCTTCACAGCCAGCGCTCGAGTGATGTAGTATGTTGGCGGCTGTACCGCCCGCCGTCGAATGTGTTAACGGCTCTACAGCCCGCCGTAGAGTGATGTTGGATGTTGGTGGTTTCACATCCCGATATCGAGTGTTGTATTTGTGAAGATGATAGTGGCTTCACAGCCCGCCAGAGATATCTATATATACATATGATATTATATATGATATATATATATTTTACATATTTATAAATATTTTTTAGTTGCAAAGCCCTCCATCGGCGGGCTTTCCGCCTAGCCAGTGTTTATTTATTCTTTGTGTAACTGTTTGACAAATTTTCAATCGAAATATTTTGTTTGTTTGCCCTTTATGAATTTCTAGTAGAGAATTTTTCAGAAATGATTTTAGGCTACCAAGAGGTAGAGAAAGAAGAAAAGTGTATTTATATAACCTAAATTGTCCGCCGAATGCGGGCATTATGGCTAGTCTTCCTTCATTTAAATGCTTTTATAAATATTTTCATTAATTATCTTTAGGTGAGCTATAAATGAATAGAGAAGTGTGTGTGTGTGTGTGCGTTAAACGTACGTGTGAGACTAGATTAAAGCTCTCTCTTTGCTTTTAAGATTGACGTCATTTTAGATGGACTCTCTCTCTCTCTCTCTCAGTTGCCTTTATCACTTCTCGCAAACCTCCCCTCCCCCCCCCCTTTGATTGCTCCAATACAATTCCATTAAAGCTTGAATACTAAAGCTTAATTGATAATCTATTAAGGGTGTCTATGTGTGGGTGTGTGATGTACGACCTCTTAATTTCCACCACTATTGCAATGTGTATTCTTTGAAATGAAATTGTTGTATTTATTCAATTAATTAATTAAAAATAAAAAAGATTTATTCAACTAATTAAAAAATTAAAATAATTATCAATTATTGTTATATTTATTCAATTAATTAATTTAAAATAAAAAGATTTATTGAATTAATTAAATATTTAAATTAAAATAATTATCAATTACACAAGGGAACAAAAAAGACCTTTTTTTCTTTGTTGCCGGGGTATTTGAAGCTATTCCTGGGTATTTGGGTAGCGCTGATTCCAAAAATGCCATCAGTTTCGCTTCATCACGTCAAATTTTAGAGCTATAGAGAAAATTATATTTTAATAGAAAATGTTATTTAAAGCTGCTCTTATTTTGAAATACCTAAATTTTTTTAAGGCGATACCACTTGAGAATATACAGAGAGTTAGAATACATATAAATTTTAAGTTTCATCCCAATCGGAGGCCATTTAGACGTGCCGCAAACGGCTTAAAGTTTAGAAAAATCAAAATTTTTATGTTTTTTTTTTTTAGCTTTGGTCACCTCTAATACAATTGTCTCCATCCCTGAATGCAAAAACATATTTTTCCGATATTCTATAGTTCCTTTGTGAAAATCTATTAATTGTTAGCGAAATTATGAACAAAATAGTTAAATATTCCTATGATAAGAGAGCAAAGCGCCTAAAAAATAGGCAGCAAAACGTTTTTTTTTTTTTTTTTTTTTTTACCAGACTTTGATAACTGTTTTGCTTATAATTTCGTTAATAATCAACAAATTTTCACGAACGAATGCTTTTTGGAAGAGCTATAAAATAATTGTAAAAATATGTTTTTGCAAAATTATATAGGGGTATCCAAAGTAAAAAAAAAATTCAATTTTTCTAAACTTTTAGCTGTTTGCGGCACGTTTAAATGGCGTCCGATTGGGTTGAAACTTATAGTTTATAAGTATTATAACACTCTGCATATTTCTACGGGGTGCCTCCTTAAAAACAAAGCTAGGGTAATTCAAAATAAGAGCCGCTTTAGAGCATATTTTCTATTTAAATTTTAATTTCTCTATTACCCTAAAAACTAGTCGTGATGGGGCAAAAATGATGGCATTTTTGTAACCAGCGCTACCCAAATACTCAAGAATAGCTTTAAATACTTGAGCAACAAAATCATTATTCCCTGTGTTATTGTTATATTTATTCAATTAATTAATTAAAAATAAAAAAGATTTATTCAATTTATTAAAAATTAAAATCAAAATAATTATCAATTATTGTTATATTTATTCAATTAATTTAGAAAAATTAATCTAATTATATCATTTGATTCGATTAATGAAATATTCAAATTAAAAACACCAAATATTAATTTAAATTCACCTGTCTAAAAGGACGTATATACGTCATTATCTTTTCTCACTTTCTCTATTTCCATTTAGTGGTTTCTGCACATTTGAATTCAAAGAGAGAGAGGGGTTATAATCCAATCTAAGCATAAGTCCAAGTTTCGGTCCCGCCGCGACGGACGGACAAATTCCCTCGTGGATCGTTTCAGTCTCCAAACGAGCCAACAACCAAAGAGCAAAAGCGAGAGAGAGAGAACACTAATTTAGATGTCAGATTCAGAACATCTGAGTATGGCATATACAAATACTAAACAATTATTTCATCAGTTTATTTTTTTTTTCTTGAGAGAAATAAAACTGACCGCACAACACAAATACCTTCGGTAATTGAAAGTTGTGTTCTTTGATTGTCACACCAGATTTTTTTGTGTCGACAATTCAAGATATAAAAATTTATAAATATAGAAAAGTAGGTATTATATTTAAATTTTGTTACCATGGCTTCCTATCATTCCTATGAATTACAGTACCTACACGAGTAAAGTGAGCTTCAAACTAATTTTGAGTACAAAATGAGAATATAAAATTCTATGAATAGAATCTTTTTTTATTTTTAATTAATTAATTGAATAAATATAATAATAATTGATAATTATTTTAATTTTTAATTAATTGAATAAATCTTTTTTTATTTTTAATTAATTAATTGAATAAATATAATAATAATTGATAATTATTTTAATTTTTAATTAATTAAATAAAATTATATATTAGAATCTTTTTTTTTAATTAATTAATTCATTAAATTTATGAATCTTAATCAAATCAATTCAATTCAAATGATATTGTCACAGATGTAACAACCTTTATAATCTTAGCTGAATTGTTCCTGAAGAAGGCCACAGAATGAGTGGCCGAAACGTTCTATTTTTTAAAAATAAACCACAATCAAACGGAAAATCAAATTCTTTTATTAATTTTAATCAAAATCTTTATCGAATAAAAATTAAAAAAAAAGATGAAAAGTACATCATTAAAATACTGATACTCTTTGATCGATTTTGAATGCTAATGATAAAATTTGCCCCTCAGGCTTGGTGTAGTGGCTAGAGTCCTGGCTTTCTATACCAAGGGTCGCGGGCTCAGATTACAGCTCAAAAGCTCGGTGTTACGTCCCAGGAGGGTATCTAACTTAAATATAAAATTTCAACCTCGTAGCTCTTTTCGTTTTGTTCACAGACAGACAGACAGACCATTTGCGAGACCTAAGTGACGCCTGGCTACGTCACGACTACGTCACGGCCGCCATCTTGATAAACACATTATCTAAAAAGAGACGTTAAAATTTAAAAATAAACAAATGGTGTTGAAAAGTAATGTAAAAAACGAACTGCTGGAATCTGAGCCCGCGACCCTTGGTATATAAGGCCAGGACGCTAGACACTATACCAAGCCCGAGGGCACCTTTCATAATTAGCATATATATATAGTACTATATTCAAGAAGAAAATTTAATCTCTGCCATGAATAATAAAAAAAAGAAATCTATTATTAGACTTCAATTTCAAAGAGAGAGATTTCTTTCACATAATTAATTTGAATAATTGATCATTTAATTAAAAAAATGAATAAATTATTCATTCAATGAAGATATAAAAAAAATCTCTTTAAAAAAAAGGAGTCATTTTCTACTCTATTTGTTTTTAAGATAGAAATTAATACTCTTAGATTGTCTCTTGAAAGAAAGAAAGAAGAAAAAAAAAGAGTATTTAAATGAGCTTCTTTTTTTTATCCACTATTTAATACTAAGGGGATTTATTATAGGGCTAATCAAATTTAACTTTGCATATTGATTACCTGCAACATTGATTTTATTTTATTTGCCTGAAACCGTATTCTTATTTAAATATGTTAATAATGTATTCATGTCAAAAAAATTTGATGAAAATACACGTTTTCGTGTTCCACTTGTCTGTAAAAAAAACGAAAAGAGTTACGAGGATGATATTTTATATTTGAGTTAGATACCTCCCTGGCACGTAACACGAGGCTTTTAAACAAAATTGATCAGAGTACTAGTAATTTAGTGATGTATTAATACTTTTTTAGGTTTTTTTTTTTTTTTCATTATTCCAAAATTCACTCTAATTATTTTGATTTAAATTCATAAATTTATTCAACTAATTAATTTAAAAAGATTTTAATTATATCATTTTATTTAATTAATTACAAATTCAAATTAAAATAATTATCAATCATTGTTATATTAAATCAATTAATTAATTACAAATTAAAAAAGATTCTAAATATATCATAATTAAATATTCAAATTAAAATAATTATCAATCATTGTTATATTTATTCAATTAATTCAATCATTGTTATATTTATTCAATTAATTAATTAAAAATAAAAAAAAGATTCTTATTATATAATCTTAGATTTAGAATGTATATTTCATTTTGCCTTCAAATACACAATTTAATCTTCTTCATAGGTAAGATAGAAGATTATTCTTCTATCTTGGCCTTATTCCTATGTGGGGTCCGCAAAATTTAATGATACTGAAAATATAAATATTTTTCTATGTTTATAAATTATACATCTTGAATTCTAATCTACTGCCGGAAACTAAATATATGTCGAAAAATCTGGTGTTACAAACATATAACTTTCTAAGAGAAAGAAGAAAGTTGTGTGCTGGGCGACTAGTTACACCAGAATTTTTTAAATAAATTAATTATCACAAGTTTCCAACGTGATAAACATACAATTTGATTGAGGTTAGGGCTCTGCTGATATTCATCAAATCCATATTCATGAGAACATTTTAATTAAGCTCTCTCTCTCTCTCTCTTACGTTTAACTTTCATGCATGAATGAATTTTATTAAACTGAAGAAGAAGAAGAAGAAGATAGATTCAATGAACAGGTAAATAAAAAAAAGAGGAGGGGGGGGGGGGGGGACAGCGATTCTTTTGTTAATATAGAAAATTTTCCAGTAAAACACACAAAAAAGAAAGAATTTGTCAAATTCACTTTGATGTTTATTTTTTGCTACTAGCTGGATGACCCACCGGTCTTGATTCAATTAACTTTGGCGTAAAATAAATTCACCCACATTCTCTCTCTTTTTTTTTAGTTAGATTTTGTTGTCGAATATCAACATTAGCCTCTGGGTTCTTCTAACTATTCATTTATTTTTATTTTTTTTATTAATTAAATAAATATAACAATAATGACAATTAATTAAATAAAATAAAATAATTAGAATCTTTTTTTTAAATTAATTAATTGAATAAATATAACAATAATTGATAATTATTTTATTTTTAATTAATTAAAATTATATAATTATATTTTTTTTATTTTTAATTAATTAATTTATTAAATATAAATTCAAACTTTTAATCGTAGGCTCAAGTTGAAACATTATTTATCAAGTGAATTATATATAAAAAATAACAGAAGGTTATAAATTGATGTTTAAATATAATAATATTTGATATTCAAAGTGTCACTTTCTATTTTTTAAATATAATTTATCTGTTCAACAAGACATGTGAGTGTTTTTTATTGGTGAGGCCAAACATCCCATGGCCCCCGGGAATCGAACCCAGGATCTCCGCCTTTCCGGGGCATAGGCGGCGTGCTGCCCATTGCACCAGGCCACCGAACCCTCGACCTACATCAATAAAACTCACTTCCCCTTATATGCAGTTAGCCGTGTAATTCATTAACAAAGTGAAAAACTTTAAAGAAAAATTTTTCACTTGTCCGCCGCTTTTTAATGGACAGTATGCATATGACCTGGAAAGGCTGGAGATCCTGGGTTCGAGGGTCATGGGATGTTTGGCCTGACCAATAAAGAACACTCACAGTCTTGTTAAATATATCTATGACTAGTTAAGTCCGAATCGAGGTATTTTGAATACTATTATCTTATTCAAATATATAGATCTCAAAAAATATTTAATTAATTTATCTGGTTGAATAAATATAAAAATAATTGATAATTATTTTAAATAAAATAATATAAAATTATTATTAAAATATTGCTATATTTATTCAATTAATTTAGAAAAAAGGATTTTCTAATTTTAGAATCTTTTTTTTTCTAAATTAATTGAATAAATATAGCAATATTTTAAATAATCGAATAAAATATTTGTTTTTTTTTTCTTATTGATTACTTGAAATTTGATGATTGCGACCAAAAGTTGATATCATTAAGTCACTGGTCAAAATATCTCTCAGGCTAACTAACGATCTTGACTATTTAGAGTCGGAAGGAGAGAAGAAGCAGAAGAGGCAAAAGGGCCGAGAGAGAGAGAGAGAGCAATTAAATTCGAATAGTTACAAATAAGCTTTTGAGCTTGATTAAGTCCTTTAATGTGACCAAAGTTCAAATGATGCATTCGATGGATGGAATGAAGGGGGAGGGAGAGGGGGGGGATGCCAAATTTAACTTTCTCCAAGGAGGGTGGAACAAACATTCACTCTGAAAATGATTCAAATTCCCCCTATATAGCTGGAGAGAGGTGATTATTTTCTTGATATGACTTCTAGCGGACACTTTGATATAGAAATTAATTAATTGTTATTTGAAGGGGAGGGTGGGGGAATTTTTTTTTTTTAAATAATCCCCAATTGAGTATTTACAGAGTTTGTTTATTTGGAAATACCCTTTGTTATTGTTCACTTGCATTTGAATTTTATCATAACAATATAAAATGAAAATCACAAATTTATAGGGTCCGATCGAAACAAGTTTTCAGCCAAAACCGAAACCGAATTTCGGCCTTAATCTTAGTTTCGGCCGTAACCGTAACCGAAACTGAGACTTGTATTTCCTATAAAAATTTCATATAATTTTACCTTTTTTTTAGGGAGACTAAATTTTTTCCGCACCTTTTTCGCATTTGCAAATCATTGGACCTTTTTTTTTTGCATACGAGTCTCATCCCATCTTTTTAGACTCAGGCCGGCCGAAAGTTTCGGCTACTTTTTGGCCGAAACCGAAACTACGGCAGTAACCAGGATTTTTGGCCGAAACCGAATATTCAGTCGGTTCTTATAAATTTATAAGAGTAGTGAGTTTTTTTTTATAATTTTAATTCAATTTATTAGAAATTAATCAGGCCTATATTACCCGTATATTAAGAATTAAATGAATTATTGTTATATTTATTCAATCAATTAATTAATTGAAAAAAAAAGATTCTATTTATGTTATTTTATTCAATTATTCAAAGTTTCAATTAAAATAATTATCAATTATTGTTATATTTATTCAATTAATTAATTAAAAAAAGATTCTAATATTTTATTCAATTAATTAAAAATTCAATTTTAATTATTATTATTATTGTTATATTTGTAAAGTTAATTAAAAAAAAAAGATTCTAATTATATAATTTTGTTTAATTAATAATGAAAGTAGGCTCTACAGAAATAATTAAAAGGCTACCAACTAAAATTTAGAAGGCGAGGGTTGTTATTCAACTTAACAAAAAAAAAAAAAAAAAAAAACAAACAAACAAACCACATGAAACAATTTCGTTCTTTTGGAAGAAGAGTCTATTTAAAAAAAAAGGTGGATTTATTTTTAACCCTTCTTTTTAACCAACTTTCTTTTGACACACACGCACAAAAAAAAAAGAAAAATTAAGCCTAAGCATGTTGTCGAGTTTTTTTTATCTAGCTGTTACCCTAAACAACAACAACAACTTGTTTCGTTTAAAAAAAAAAAAAAAGAGAAATGGTGGTTCAAGATCTCTTTTTTTTATAAAAGTTGCCAATCATTTATCAAAATCAATCTCACCTCCCCCCCCCTCCCTCAAAAAAAAGATGGAGGGGATTTTATAGAGATTATTCATAAAAAAAAAAAAACGTTAAGCGTTTTCTTCTTGAATCTGTCAAATGGATGTGTAATAAATTGATTTTATAAAGTGTCATTTATCCCAGTGAACTAACAATTTGTATATTAACTACTACCAACTGCAAAGTGCTAAAAAAAAAAAAATATTGAATATAAAAAAAATTTATTTTTTTCTATTTAATATACCCTGACAAACATATGCCCAAAATTAAATTATTTCTGACTGTACCAAAAAAAAAGATAATTTGCCATATTAAATTGACAAAAGTTTTTTAAATATTTTACTTTTTCATACCTATATGTGTTAATAAGAGAAAAGAGGTTGAAATTTTATATTTAATTTAGTTAATTAATTATCCTTCTGAGACATGTAAACAAAATCAGTCACAGAATACTAATTCTTTAATAATGTACTTGTTCCGTTTACTTCGATTTTCCTAAAATTCTGTCTTAAAATTTTAATTATCAATATTAATAAAATTCATAAATTTATTCAAATAATTGATTAAAAATAAAAAAAGATTCTAATTTTATTCAATTAATTAAAAATCCAAACTAAAATAATTATTATTGTTATATTTATTCAATTAATTAATTAATTAAAAATAAAAAAGATTCTAATTATATCATTTTATTCAATTAATTAAAAAATCCAAACTAAAATAATTATCAACTATTGCTATATTTATTCAATTAATTAATTAAAAATAAAAAAAGATTCTATTTAAA
>JAKCPI010014464.1:0-10551 GCA_023213315.1 Euborellia annulipes | reverse complement strand
GCTTATTTTCATGCTTCAGGGGGGTGTCTAAGTTAAATATAAAATTTCAGCTAATAGCTCAATTCCTTCATGCTTAAAATTAGGAGCACAGACAGACCATGTTGCGAAAACCAATTTTTTGATTCAGGGGACCTCAAAACGTGTATATCCATCAAAATCTCGACATCGAATTTTTTTGACATTAATCCAATACTTTCTCTCTCTATATATTAACATATATAGAGGTAAGAAAGAAAGTAAAAATAGGGGGATCCCTTTATTTAAAATGTATAGAGAGAATAAAAATATTCCAGTCCCGATTATATAGGTATATATATATATATATAGGGGGCGGTAACGCCCACCCACCCCCTCTTCCCACTTTATTCGTCCCTGATTGGAACAACTAAATAAAAAAAAAATTCAAAGTAAATTTCTTTTTTTTTTAAATTTATTTAAGGTCTTGTTCGGCATTGGATCCCATTAAAATCCAGTCGCTATTTATTTAAATTGATAAAGTAAAATTTTGAAATATCTATTGAATTAAAAGTTCTAAATTCGACAACCCAGGTGGGAAGCACTTTTATACCCTAACCTCGATGGTTCGGATTGGAGCAGTGCTGCCCTCTTAACGGAACTTTTAACAAATTAACATGCGAACTCTAACGGGAAGGTAGAGAGACAACGAGTTTCAAACATTTTTTCTCCGAATTTAACAATATTTGCAAAAATGGTTATTATAATAATTTTAGTAGAAACAATGAAAAATCAAGGTGAGAAGATAAATAAATGAAAATTTTCTACCAAATTAAATCAAAAGGTTTAGTGATTAAAACAAATTAGTTTAGAAATTTTAAAATACCTTTTGATTTTAGTTGAAATTTTCTTTGTTGATCTTAAATTGTACAAAAGTTATTGTTTACCTTGCAACTTCTGCTGCGCATTCCCTGAAACCCAGGCTGTGGTAGTCCATTGCTTGTTTGTGTGCCTCGTATGACAGAGCTTCACTACCTATGAAACAAGATGAACAATGTTAGAATTTCAATCTCAAAAACTAGGGAGGGCAAATCAAGTAAAACAACAGGTTTTTGGGTGGACGATCTAGTATTGTGCCCTGGGCCAAAGGTCCTTTCTTGTTGAATGCCTTCCCTTCCCCTCTTCCTTTTTAGGTATTAAAATTAAAATAAATCTGGGGCGAAAGGCCGCACATCACACAATTTTCTCTTACTTTCGGTAATTGAAAGTTGCGTTCTGTGCTTGTCACACCATATTTTTTGTGACATAGGCCCTATATTTAGTTTCCGACAGTACGGTACATTTGAATTTAAAATGTAAAATTTATAAACAGAAAAATATTTATATTTTTCAACCATTTCTCCTATTTTTCCTATGAAGTACAAGAGTAAAGTAGTCTTCATAAGATTTCAAGGGCAAAATGAGAATATACCTTTTAAAGAGCATCTAAAAAAATAATTGATTTAGGAATTTTAATCAAAACCGTTAAGGCAAATTTTGAGAAAATCGAAAAAAACTGAAAATAAGAGAAGTAAAAATGCATCAGTAAAGTACTAGTACTTTTTGGCAAATATAAAATTTCAACCTCCTAGCTTTTTTCATTCTTAAGATATTTTGTTCACACATACACACAGACAGACCATGTGGCAAAAACCATGGTTTGGACCAAAAAAGTGCACTTTTTTGGACTCAGCTGACCTCAAAACGTGTATTTCCATCAAAATCTCGACATCGAATTTTTGACATCAATACTTTCTACATCATCATACTAATCATACTAATATATAAAGCGCTAGCCACTCACTTCCGTTTTGTCGCCTGTTTACCACTTTCTCTCTCTGATTCTTTAGTGAGAGGAAGCGGAGTTAGAAAGGGAAATTTAAAACTTTAAAATTTTGCAATTGCTCGCCGAAATTGCAAAATTTTCAAACAGTGAGCAAGAATAAATTTGATACATTTTATCGCCGAAGGCTCGCCCCCTGGCCAGGGGCGGATTAAAGGCGGGGGGACGGTGAGGGCGATCGCCCCCCCCTCCCGAGAAGGAATTCAAAAAGTTATAAAAACTAGTAATCTAAAGAAATTATGATTTCCGCTCTTTAATTTCAATTGAATTGAGTAAAAAAAATTTGCCAAAGGATTATTTATTTAAATATAAAATTTCATCCTACCAGTTCCTTCTTAAAAACTACTAAAAAATGAACATTTTATTGAGATATCTTTGATATTAATCTTGAAATCAATTATTGAAACTCTTAAAAAAAAATCGCCTTTGTAATGGCAATATTCAATTTTTTTTTTTTTATCACTTTTTGAAGATGTTCTTTGCCAAGTGTAGAAATCCACATGGCCAGGAAGGAAGGAAGGAAGGAAGGAAGGTGATAGATAGGCTTGAGAAGGTTCGCGAGATGGAAAAAAAAATAAAAGAACAGGAAAATGAAGGCGTGAGTGTAAGGGAATGGTGGGAATCGACGACAGGTGTCGGTGGGTAGCCACTTGTTGGATTCCCACGAGTCGATGGTCGTCGGCCACCAGCTGACGCCTTCTCCTCCCTCTCCTCCTCATTTAACTTTGGTTCAGGTTCACATACCACCCGAAAGCTAGCAAGTACTCCCTCCAGCCCATCGGCTAATTATGGACACGGCAAAAAAAAAAAAAAAAAAAAAAAAAAACAAGGTCACACGCCAGATTTTTTTTTTCTACCTTTGTGTCAACAACCATTTGATGATTCAACCGAGAAAGATAGAAAGAGAAAAGAACAACGTTTATCCTAAGGCTACTTTTTTTTTATTAACAAAAAAGACTTTTTAATGAGTGCGTGTTAAATTATTTATTTTAATAGTTTAATAGCACGTGCCCCAAGATATGAAAATTTTCTTTTGAAAAAGATAAATAGGAAAAAGTAATTTTTTGTTAAAAGAGAATTGTATAATAGTTTTATTAAAAGAAAACCACTTTGCATTAAAAATATATTGGGTCCATACATAAAAAGATAAAAAAAAAGTTCGTATACTTGAAGGAGGGGGTAGGTATGTTGGAAAGGGAAAACACATTTTTGAAGATTCATAAATATTTTTAAAAAATAAATATATATTCAGTAGAACCTCGCTTAGCGAGGACCTCTCATAACAAGCAAAACAAATTGTCAAAGAATTGCTTAGCGAGCGACGTATCGCATAACGAGTAGCAATGAGAGGGAAGTCCCGGATTGTGCGCATTATACATCAGTCAGTGTCATGGAGAGAATGCTATTGTTTCACATAACGAGTGTTTCGCTTTACGAGTAACAAATTATGCTCGTTAAGAGATGTATATCAATATAAATAATAAGAAAATTTCACTAAAATATAAAATATATTTTATTTTTTCACGGAGGGTGTTATAGTTTTTTTTTTGTTTTAATATTGTATTCATATTGTTTTGTTTTTGTTTTAATTTTGTAATCGCTGGATAGCCTGGCAACGGAAAAGAGCAAACAGTAACAAGGGATGCCAAGCAGCTAAACCTTGGATGGGGGACCCCAGCGCGTTGAACCTCCACCAGAAGTTATCGGTAATTATCACAAAATATATAATTCATTCAAAACCCTATTGACCTCAGTAGCCGAAAGGGAAAAATAAAAAAAATGTATATCCATATTATTGTCTTTATATTGTTTTTATGTGTTTTATGGAGCCCAATGACCTCTGGCTAAAGAGTCGAAATAAATTTTGAGTTATGTTTCACTCGAATTCTTCGAGCGTCTGCGGATTTAACGAGTTGGGGTGGGGAAGGAAAACTTGTATATTATACTATTACAATAATGCAGATTCGATCAAAAGGTATCGACTGGGATAAAATTTTGTGAAAAGTTAACTTAAAACTCATATATATGCCTGAATATAATAAAATGATTCAAATAAAACTGGGTGCTTAATAACTATTCTTGTCACAATTACATGAATTTGGTCCCATAATGCTTAATTAATTTTTTGATTGATATTAAATCAGGGCCGGCGCAAGCTATTCTGCCGCCCTAGGCAAGATATTTTTTTTGCGCCCCCCCCCCCAAAAAAAAAAAAACTTTAAAAATTTAATTTGCCGCCCCCTCCTTAAAATTTTCCCTGATCTCAAAAATTTTTCTGCGAAAAATTTTTTTTTTTCGCGGAACCAAAACTTTTTTCCGTGTGCCGCCTGCGGAACATTTTCTCTTGCGCGGAACCAAAATTTTTCCCGCCCCAAAAAATTTTTTGCCTTTTTTTTTAGAGACACGAAATTTTTGCCGCCCGCGGAACCTTATTTTTTCGGGTGCCGCTTGCGGAACCAAAAATTTATTTTTTATTTTTACATTTTTGCCGCCCTCTCCAGGTTGCCGCCCTA
This sequence comes from Euborellia annulipes, assembly GCA_023213315.1. Lineage (NCBI taxonomy): Eukaryota > Metazoa > Arthropoda > Insecta > Dermaptera > Anisolabididae > Euborellia > Euborellia annulipes. Next base: position 6,201 of record JAKCPI010014464.1, on the reverse strand, counting down.
GGCGACCGCCTAGTTTGCCTAATGGACGCGCCGCCCCTGTATTAAATAGAGAATTAAATTAGGGACATTATTAGAAATTTTTTTACTGGTGTGATTGATGAGAGGCAAAAAATTTGTTCATTTGAAGGGTGGAAGTAATGCTCAGGGGGGGGGGGGGGGCACAGCCAGATTTTTTTTTAATTTTCTGGCTACCGTAATGAATTAGCTCCGGCCTGTGATGTGGGGTAGTTAAAATACCTTCTTTTTAAAATATTCTATTCGGTGGTTATTAGCATAATAATATTAATAAAATAGATATTTTTTAAATCTGTTATTTTCAAAATGATATGGCGTGATAGTCCCAAATCTTTAATAAGAGAGAGGAGATATATAATACATATCAATTTTCTGATCAAAACCTATATTTTATATATTAATCGCTCTTAATAAAGCCACATCGTGAATAAATAGAAATTTGAAGGATGAAATGACGCACACATCCCTGCCAGCCTGCAACCGGTGATTCGTGAAGTAATTTTAATGGTCTGCAAATTTAAATTTGCTGAGCTCATTTAAAAAAATTTTCAATTTTTTTTTTTTTTAATTTCAACAAGTTGTTAAATAATAAATTTAGTTTAGGTATATCTCTTGTCGAAAATTTTTTGAAAGATCAATGACCAAGCTGGTTATTAAAAAATTATTATCGATTTTTTAATAATAATATTAATAATAAGCCAAGATCATCCATTTCGCGTTTCGGTTTTTTATATACTGAAAATAATCATACAATTAATTTGAAACAAACTAAATCTATTAGAAAATAAATTTTGTTTAAGGTGTGTTATTATATTTAATAAATGTGTGAGTCTGTTTATTTGCAAGTGGGTCAAATGGGAATGGAACCCAGGATCTCAGGTATTTCAGGAGCAACGGTGTGTTATTTTTTGGCCATTATTTATGTACAGTAAGGGTCAATATTAAGTTCCACCCATGCGTTTTCTCCTTGTGATTATTTCATTGTTTTTATAAAAGAAAATGAAAATCTTTATTGGAAATTTTCTAGGTTTGAACCATGAAAGTTTCCATAGAAAAATATATAAAATTTATTTAAAAACAATGAAATAATCACAAGTAGAAAAAGCATGGGTGGGACTTAATATTGCCCTCCACTGTACCAGTATTATTATATGCAAAATATTAATAGAATAAGAATATTACAAGTTAATTTTGTTAGAAAATAAAATATAAGAGTGTGACTTGCAAATCATCTACCTCAAAGGCGTTTGTATATTTACTACTATTCAATCATTAGTGTCAGATCTGACACGTTGTGGTTACTCTGAGGAGTAACTTTCATGGGAATAATACTTAGGTGGGTTCCCGTTTCCTTCCTCAGGAGGAGGCATCTCAAATAGAGTTGAATAATTTATTGCCATGAGGTGGATTTGAACTCGAGTTGTCTCCAACTTAGAATTATAAGCTTAAATTCTTTATCCCTTAGGCTAATCGCCTCCTCTGTTTATTTAACCCCCTACGATATTCAAAGTTAGTAAGTCTTATCAATTCGTATTTTTTAAAATTATACTAGTCGCCCGCGAAATTTTACTGTACCTACTACGAATTTATTCGGTGATATCTAAGAGAGTGCTTCTTTAATTTTTTGAAGTTGCGGCCCCCTTGGAACCCAAGACAATATCTCACCCCCTCCCTATTTTTTTAAATTCAGTATGGTTAAATAACTATTTATAATTTTGAATTTGCAAATATATAATCATTTCAAAATATTATTGAAATTTTATAATTATAATCCAAGTATTTAAACTTATTTAATAATAATTTGTTACATTTGAGACTCTTCGCGGTCCCCTTCGGATAATACATGGCCCCCTAGGGGGGCCGCGGCCCACTACATTAAGAAGCGCTGATCTAAGAGATTGCCGACATCTGAACTATCCCATTAAGGTGGGCGTTTGGGCGTTTTCACTATCTCCAACCATGATGAAATAATAGAAAAATTTAAATATAATTAAAACCCTAAATTTGTTAGAGTAAGATATTATTTATAAGGTGTTTAATAAGATAAGTCACTCTGTTTTTTTGTGAAAGCTACCATTGCAAATAAATCTCTAATGCCAGTGTAACTTATATCCCCAACATCTAGATCAAGCCAGCCATATTCATAGTGATGTATGGGAAATTTTTTTTTTATTAAAAGATTCAGCTCCATTTCTTTCTATTCATCTAAAATCAAATTGCATTATCCGCTCATAGGGCGTTTCTCTCTTTCTAGCCTTTTATTTTTCACTCTCCCTCTCTTCTACTCATACTCGAAAAGGGAAGAAGTCGATAGCCGTGGCCCTTTGACTTGTTTCATTCTTTCAATTTCGCCCTTCCCCTTATATATTTTTTGGAACCTTTAAAAAAAGAACAAGAAAATGCATTTTGAAAATAGGGTGAATTCGGATCTATGCGATCAGATCAACCATGACTTATTTTATAGCATTAAAAATATACTTCTTCTTTCCTGGCTTGGTCTATGATCCGTTAGACCAGCTAGAATTAAAAAAAATCTGGTGTGACTGGCGCACAGCACACAACTTTCTCTTACCCTTCGGTAAGAGAAAGTTGCGCACTGTGCTGGTCACACCAGATTTTTTGTGTCGAGATATATTTAGTTTCCCATAGCACCTTAGTTTCAAACTTGCATTTTAAATGTTGACTGCTTGAAATAAACTATGGTTATTTTTCAAAATTTTAATCTCATATTTGGACATTTTATACACAATATAGAATCGTAAATAAATACAAAATTTCATAAGAATTGGAAAAAAAAATTTTAAATGCGTAAAAAGTTCCAAAGGGGACCCCCTTTTGAATCGAAATTAACATACAAATCCCTATAGGAAATTAACATTGTTTCTATGCGAAGATAAGGTGGAAAGGGAATTTAAAAAGAGTAGAGACAGGCGATAATGTTTGCAAGTGAGAGAGAGACATATATGTTTTCTTTGAAACAATTAAAGACACAAATAAATTAAAAAAAAATGGGAATTTAAATAATAATTGATTTTTAATCTAATAAAAAGAAAAAGATTTAAATTCCGTTACCATGGCAACCATTTCTATCTTTCCTATGAAGAACAAGAGTAAAGTGGTCTTCAGAAGATTTCAACGGCAAAATGAGAATATACATTTTAAAGAGCATCTAAAAAATAGTTGATTTATGAATTTTAAAAAAAATCCTTGGAGGGAATTTTGAGAAAATCGAAAAAAACTGAAAAAGTACATCAGTAAAGTACTAGTACTTTTTGGCCGATTTTTGTTCAAAAGCTTATTTTGAGATTCTTCAAAGGTACCTAAGTTAAATATAAAATTTCAATCCGGTAGCTCAATTCCTTCATGCTAAAAAAATGGTTCCACACATACAGACACACATACATACACACATACACACACACAGACCAATTTGCGGGACCCACTTTTTTGGACTCAGGGGACCTCAAAACATGTATATCCATCAAAATCTCGACATCGAATTTTTGACATGATCGCAATACTTTCTCTCTCTATATATTTCATATATAGGGTAAGAGAAAGTAATATATATGTATTAAAAGTAAATTAAAGAATGTTTGTAATTATATTATTTTTTATCAGCGATTTTGATGGGAATGCACGTTTTGAATGCCTCTGGGTACAAAAAAGTGGGTTCCGAAAAATGGTCTGTGAACAGGGCCGGATTTAAGACTTTACCAGGCAAAAACCCTTTTGCCGCCCCCGAAAACGAAATTTTTTCTGCCCGGGTGATTATTTTACCCCCGAAAATAATATTATTTTATCCGCCGCCCCTCAATTTGTTGCTATAGGCTCCAGCCTTTTCAGCCTATATAGAAATACAGCCCTGTCTGTGAACACAATATATCACAAATGATAAAAGCTACAAGGTTCAAATTTGATATTTAATAAAGCTTTTGAATAAAATATTTTTAAAAATTCGTTTTAACGTTTTTTTGATTAATTTTTCAGATGCTTTTTAAAATGTATATTCTCCTAAATTGTTTGAAGTTATTTAGCTCTTGTACTCCATAGAAAAATAAGAGAAAGTTTGCTATAGTCAGGGCCGTAGCTAGAAACATGCGCAAGGGGGGGGGGTCAGTGGTAATCCAAGAGGTAATCCCCCCCCAAATAAAGAAAATAAAATATTTTAGGTAAGCGAGATGGATAGCTGAATCAATATGTACCATGGGGAACATAAACATTTGCACCCTGAGCCATTTGAAGACGCCTACTGTTAGGCATCCCAATTGACTCACCACTACATATGCACTGTCTGTGTGAATTTACCTGAGGTGCGGTTCTGAGGGTCTTTTAGGATAGACCATAAAACCACCTCTTTTCAGCAATATAGCGTAGCCTTTTTTTATCTCAATATTTAAACTTTTTTTTTAATTTCATCTTGTTATTTGGAAAAAAAATTAACTTACTGCAAATTTTGAACGAAACTTGCACCCTGAGCCATTTGAAAGACGCCTACTATTCCAATTTTTTAATAAAATTTCTCCGATATCTATAGACCTTTATAATATAATATCTCGGGCGTTAAAATATTCTTATTAAGAAAAAAATCTGGTGTGACTGATCGCACAGCACACAACACTCTCTTTAAGAAAATTTTTTCAAATATTTTTTTTAGGGTATTTATAAATCGTTTTTTTTTTTTTATTTTATTTTTTTTTTTAGCTAGAGTAAATTATCAATATTTTACTTTCTCTTACCCTATATGAAATTTAATTTGTATTATATATCTTAAATATCTAGTCATGGCTTGGGTCCTATTGGGGGGAGGTTTGAACCCCCCTCCCCCGCTAGGCCTATGAGACAAAATAATATGAACACCGGACATATAGAAAATATTTATTTATTAATAATGTGTTGAGCCACCATTTGCTTGTAGAAATTTTTACAGGTTATTTGGGGGGTACTCTCAGGATCTATCCAAAGTTTTTGACCTCGAGGACCCTGTACTAACTTGGGGGGGTGGGAGAGGTGGTTGCAAAAACCTCAAAATTTTAGAACTTTTTCATTTTTTATTTTGTTTTCTATCTCATAAACTAAGCATATTTTGTGCACCAGAATACAATACAAAGTTGTAGAGCATTAAATTTGCTAAAACTTCGTTGTATTAAAACGCGTATTTCGACCCAATATTAACCGAGATACGGTCGATCAAAGTTTCTATTTGTTTTACATTTCGAGGAACTTGGTCTAACTTTAATCGGCCGTATCTCGGTTAATATTGGGTCTAAATATTCGATTTATTAACCCAATCTTAGCAAATTTAATGCTCTACAACTTTATTATGTATTAAAATTCACAAAATATGTTTAGTTTCCGAGATATAAGCGAAAAACTGAAAAAAAGTCCAAAGTATCTCGAAATGAAAAAAAGAAACTTTGATCAGCTGAATCTCGGTTAATATTTGGCCTGAAAATTCGTTTTATCAACCAAATTTTATACTCTTTCTAATTTATTATGGGGGGAGTGCACAAAATATGCTTAGTTTGAGAGATATAAGCGAGATACTGAAAAAAGTACACACATTTTGAGTTTTTTTTGTTGTTTCTCCAACCCCCTGTAGGCCCTTCGAATTAAACAAAAGCAAACATTAAAAGCTAAAAATTGAATTTAAGTTTTTTTTCGGTGTCTAGAAGAGAAATTCGCAAATTCTTTATTTAAAATTTATTTATTGTCCAAAGGGATGGTTTATGGTCTATCCTAAAAGACCCTCAGAACCCTAACTCAGGTAAATTCACACAGACAGTGCATATGTAGTGGTGAGTCAATTGGGCTGCCTAACTAGTAGGCGTCTTTCAAATGGCTCAGGGTGCAAATGTTTATGTTCCCCATGGTAGCAAGATAAAAATAGAGCTAAGCATCTATGAATGAACCCACAGCGACGTTTCGGTCGACTAAGCGACCATCTTCATGACTAGGGTTCAGTCAAAAGAATCCTAGCCATGACAAAAACGTCGTTGTGGGTTCGAATGAAATAAAGAAATAATCATAGCTGCTTAGACTTTTATTTATCCTGAAAAATATTTTTTATAATTTCAAACAGTATATAAAATTTTAACACCATATTTCTTTTCATTATTTGCCTTGGCCAAAAATAACAAAAAAATATTTAGCGTAAGAGAAAGTAATTAATATTTTTCTATATTT
>JAKCPI010014463.1:0-24855 GCA_023213315.1 Euborellia annulipes | reverse complement strand
ATTGCTGAAAGGTAATTTTTTAATATTATAAAATTAATATATTATACATTTAAATAATTTCAATTGAATATTATTAGTTAAAATAAAAATTCTTTTCAGCTAACTTGTAGAGGATCTTCTAAAATGTAGAAAACATGAATGAAACTCCTCGATCCTCAAGCAAAAGACCGTCCAGGAAAGAATAATATTATATTTGCCACTCACTCATACATTTTGCAAATTATTTCCTGTGATAAAATAGAAACAAGTCGAGAATTGAAGTTGCTCAAGTTGAATTACTTAGAAGAAAAGAAAATTTCATCGACGTAATCAACGTATCCAACATTCAAGAATTGAAATTGACTCGTTTGTGTCTGTGATTGAAGGGTGAGATCTCGCATCTCGCACCTTTCAATCCCGATGAGGAGATTCCTCTGCAGCTTGTCCTGCTCAGCTACTCGCCACCTCAAGTGCGGCGGTTGCCGAGATAATTGGATCTAAAGTCCGCGCGCACTTGAATGATTGCTTACTATTAACTTAGAAAAAATGAAACTTATTTTAAGAAAAATTTAAGTTTTTTGTATTTTTTATTCGGTTAACCTCTCAATCATATAAAAAGGTGCTTACGTGCTCGAAGACACCCAACCTAAAGTTAGTATCAAAACCCGCCACATCCGAATTTCCAATTCATATTTCTCCTTGTAATTAAAAATATTATTTTTGGATTGTCTTCATATTTTGTCACTATTATAGGTTGAAATAAAGATAATTTTTAGTAAAAATTATATGTCTATATTATTCTGGGTGTGTTTGCAGCAGTTTTAGCGACTTTGCCAAAAAAGTGAAGGAGTGGATTTGGCGGGGTTTGATCAGTCGTGTAGTGGCAAAATTTTTAGTGTGGGAATGCCGTTCCCACGCGTTCCCGCTCCACTACACCCCTGGGTTTGAATAATAGTGAACGCAAATGTTCTATTTCGAGCATCCTAGCGTGGTGAAAGAGGAAATTAGAAAAAGATCTCTTTGGTCAATACGTGCTAATTAAATAAATCTCACTGGGAATATTTATTTAGAGACCGTATTTTATAAAAATATTTTATCAGCAAAGTCTTTTAATCTTATTAAAAAAAAAAAGAAGTAAAAAAGTTTAAAGATAAAATAGGCATAAAATCTGCTTAGGAAAGAGCAGCAAAAAGAGATTTATATAGCGGCGAAGAAATATGATCTAAAGACAACAAAACAGGACACACATGACATGTCTAGATAGATGGAACGAGAAGAGAGTAGATTGGAGCTGGAAAGGAAAAAAAACTCAGAGTCAATTTAGAGAAAGTGAGCGAGTGACCAGAGACCAGAGAGAGGGAGAAAAAGACAAATTCCCCCCAAAGCAGGATTTTTTTTTATCTCAAACTGACATTCATAAGCTTAAAAGATAAACAGACAACTTTAATACACCTGAAAAAATAAAGAATTTACGACGTAATCATCGAGTTAATCAAAAGAAGGAGAAAATTAACCTAAGGTCAGGAAAAATTAATTATTTGAATAAAAAAAGCAATTGCTTTGCTGACCTCGTGAGTTTAGTGGATTACTTTCCTTTATTATGCAAATATTTCGATAGAATCATCAGGGTAATGCGAAAGTGGAGGTGGCGTTTAAATGAAGGCGTTTTTTTTTCACGCAGAGGCGTAACTACATCGATTGGCGCTCCACCCCCCCCCCTGCAGGTACAAGAATGTCGCACCCCCCTCCCAAAAAAAAAATAAAGGGTCGGACTAAGCCGAGCGCACAACTTTGCCCACCCACTACTCAAGAAAAAAATATTTGTCCCCCCCCCCTAGAGCCCCCCCCCCCTAATGGTCCAATGTCTACCAAAAACTTCTTCAGTTCTTGGCCTCTACCCCTAGTTTATGGGTGCAAAATTTCAAAACAATTGAATGAATAGTTTTTGAGATTTCGTTGACGAAAAAAATTACCACAGACATACACACACACACACACACACGACATCATTCCAAAAACTTCTTAAATGAATTCAGGGGACCTCAAAACGCATTTTAGCAGCTTCATAAAAATTTCGATTTTTTTTACGATTACATTAACTTTACCTGCCAAACTACGGTTGATGGGGCAAAGTTAATAAAAAACCATACATTTGCGATATTCTTTCAAAATATCATTAATTATTGAAATTCTAATTTTTAATTTAATAAGAGAGTAGAAATGAGAGATGCAGCTAAGGGTCTTTATTCGAGCAAGTACTGACGTTTCGGTTCCGTGTTTGAACCATCGCCAGCTCTGAGGATGGTTCAAACACGGAATCGAAACGTCAGTTGTGGGATTTGCTCAAATAAAGACCCTTAGCTGCATCTCTCATTTCTACTCTCTTATTAATATAACATCTCAGCTGTAAATTGATTTTGTATTATTTTTTTTTTTTAACGAAATTATGAACAAAATAGTTATCCAAGTCAGGTTTCAGCGCTATCCTTTTTTTCTTTATAATTACGTTAATAATTAAACCATTTTCACGAATGAATAATTTTTGGAAAATTAAAGAACTACGGAATATTGTAAATACACGATTTTTGTATTCAGGGATGGTAACACATTTTTAGAGGTGTCCAGAGTTAAAAAAAAAAACTGAAAAATTTGTTTGTTTTTTTTTCTAAACTTTTAGCCGTTTTGTACTACTAAATCTCGAGAGATTGTACTGAAACTGGAATATTTCTATGTATTTTAACTATCTGCGTGACGCCTTAAAAAAAAAAATCTTAAAAATTTTGAACCACTTTGGAGCAAATTTGCTATTAAATTTTATTTTTCTCTATATCTCTAAAACTATGCCTGATGGGGCAAAACTGATGGCATTAAAAAAAAAAAAAAACATTCACACTTTTTTCTCACTCACACTCACACACACATTCACACTATCTTTTCGGCAACTCAGGCCATTTAAGACTTTAGACGATACTCGTATTTATATAATATATATTTATTTGGGGTCCAGGCATTCTTATTTAAGCCATTTGGTATCCAATTGGCTTAAATAAAATCATCGGACTGCCTGGGGTCCGAACCCGCGACGTTTGGCATACGAGGTTAGCACGCTAACCTCTACACCAAGCCCCGAGGGCATGGCATTTTTTGAATCATTACTATTACTATTCGATATCCGTTTTGCCATAGACAAGAAGCAAATAACCATAATGGTGCTCTTTGACCTCAGTAAAGCTTTTGACAGGGTGGACCATGGCCTATTGATCGAAAGATTATGCAGAATGAACCTCTCGAGAGCAGCTGTAGTATGGCTGACTTCTTACCTTGCCGATCGAGACCAGAAGGTCGTGGACTCAGATGGATGTAGCTCCGGTATATTGCCGGTAGGTTCTGGTGTCCCGCAGGGTTCTGTGCTCGGACCTCTTTTGTTCTCGATATTTATAGGGGATGTCAGTCAGAGGATCAGGTATTCCAAATATCAATTATACGCGGACGATCTGCAGATATATCTTTCGGGACCCTTCTCGGAGCTTGAGGCGACGGTGGTCAAATTGAACGAGGATGTGAATAGCATATGCGAGTGGGCGGGAGATAAGAAATTGACTATAAATCTCGATAAAACGAAGGCTATCATCTATGGGAGTAGAAACTATATCAGCAGGCTTCCGGATGTCCCGCCGATTTTGGTTGATGGCAGGCGTCTTGAATACTCGGACACGGTCAGAAACCTGGGAGTTATTTTCGACAAAACATTAAGTTGGAATGACCAGGCGATGAACGTGTCCCGGGGAGTTTATAAAACCTTATACCAGCTTAAGAAAAGTAAAGACTGCCTGCCATTCGCTATCAGGAAAATGGTTGTGAGTTCTCTCATTGTCCCTCGTTTTGACTACTGTTGTCTCGTCTATTGCGACATGTCTGCTGAGCGTAGAGGGGTTCTCGATCGAGTGTTTAACTCGTGCGTCAGATTTGTCGGTGACATTCGTAGGGATCAGCACATAACGCCCCATTACAATAACCTAAAATGGCTAAGATTAAATAAGAGAATGGAGTATCATATGGGGTGTTATGTGTTTGGCCTTTTGGAGAGAGGGGAGCCTGGTTATTTGCGCGAGAGACTGACCCTGAGGGCTTCTGTGCGGGACTGGCGGTTGCGGGGAAATGAGAGTGACCTGCAGGTGCCGCATCATGTGACGGCGACATATGGGTCGTCGTTCCTGGTGGCGTCTGCGAGGTTATGGAATTCCATACCTTTGAATATCAGAAGGTCACGGACGTTCGCGGTGTTTCGGTCGAAATTTCACGCATACTTGTTGGGCGGGCAGAGGCGATGAGGAATGGGTTGTTTTGTTTTATTTTATTTTGTTTTGTTTTATTTTATTTTATTACGTGTTGATCTGGGGAGACGGTCGCGTGTGCGTTTTGGAGGGGGTGGATAGGGGTGGAGCATGTGTGTGTGTGTTGACGCCAATCATATTGTAAATTTGTAAAACCTGTAATAATAGACCTGTAATAATAATAATGTATGATGTTTGGATTAAGCGATAATGTTAAGTTTTACTATGTACTCAATGTGGGCTCCAGGAGGCGTGCGCCTCAGAGCCAAATAAATTAAATTCTATTCTATTCTATTCTATTCTATTCCATTCCACTGCCTGCTTGAGGATTTGTTTGCATTCATAGAATACACAAATGGCCCACGGGGCGTGGTGTAGAGGTTAGCGTGCTAACCTCATATACCAAACGTCGCGGGTTCGGACCCCAGCATGGGCGTAACTAGAGAATCTGGCTGGGGGGGGGGGGCCATGGGACCAGCCATCCTCGCTGGGGGGGGGCATGAGACCAGATAACCTCGGTGGGCCAGCCATTCCACGTCAAATCGATACACTTTTTAACCTCACCATCTCAGATTATAGAGAAAAATTAATTAAAACAACCCTTGCGTTAGTTTTTTGTCATAATTAGGAAACACTACACAGGCTAACAGTGATTTTGGTACCGGGGGTATTTTGAGCTGATCTCTGAGTATATGCGACGTCCTTTTTCCAAAAATGTCGTCCGTTTTGCTCGAATAGCTCTAGTTTTAGAGATATAGAGAATATAACGTTTTAATTGAAATTCTGCTCTAAAGTGGCTCTTATTTTGAGTTTTCTAGATTTTTTTATGGTGTTTTCTCTTAAAGATATACAGGTAGCTAAGATACATAGAAAATCTAGAGATTCTGCCCAATCAGAAGTGATTTAGTGGTGCAAAACACGGCTAAAAATTGAAAAAAATTCAATTTTTCCAGCCATCATTCATTCGTGCAAATCGGTTAATTATTAACGAAATTATAAACAAAATAGTTAATCTACAAATCAAAGATAAGAAAATTTTATGATTAAGATGGTGTTTTGCTTAGAAGAATTCTTGGGTGTAGTGATAGCGCTGAAATCAGGGGCGTAGCCAAGGGGGGGGGATGGGGGGGGAGTCTCCCCCCAGGTCGGATCGAGTTGGCAAAATCAAGACCAGTTGGAAAAATAAAGTTTATTTGACAGAAATTAATTTATATTTTAATTTAAAAAAAAATAATTAAATTTTCTTTTTTTATATTTTCATCTATTAAAAAAAAAATTTTTTTTAATTTTTAAGGTTGTTCGGATAGTACATCGTAAGTCATAATAGAATCTAAATTTTTTTTTAAATAAAATTAAAAATTTGAATGCCAAAATTCCTTATTATAATTTAGTCGTGACCTATCATAGTTTATAGTTGGATTAAGTTGATAATTTAATTACCAAAAATAATAAATGAATGACTTTCGACTTGAGTAGTTTTTCACGTAATATAGAACTGGCAACATTGCATTCATCAACTATCTATTTTAAATCTTAAACGCCTTAAATTTTATTTTATTTAATATATTACAATGTTTAATGCAAATCAGTTTAAACACAATGGACGATTTGCGAGAAAAAATATTGTAAAATTGAAAAAAAAAATGTATCTGACATAGAGATAAGACACTTATGCTATGCGACGTTGCCAGGCTGGTCTGACTCTCGAGAATTCATTATTTTTAAATATTAGCGACTGTCATTTTGGAGAATTTTTTGACTTTCTTGTTAAAATATCTTTAAAAGCGGTCGGCAGAAACTTTTGATTTTATTTTTAACGTATTCCTCGGAAGTGAATTAATAAAATGTAAGTTTTTTGTTTTTGTATCATTTGCACAGATGCCTATATAATTCGATATGTGTGCGTTTCGTCGTTATTCCCCATAGGCTACAATGTTAAATTTCAATTTTTTAAAAATTAATTACACGATAACCCTGTGTCAGATCTGCTTCAAAATTTTATTTTATACGTATTTGATAGTGATTAATAACATATTAAAAAATTAGCTTTTAATCTACTCAAGTGCTTTAATGTCCGAACAACCTTAAATAAATAAATTTATTTTCTTTTTACTGAATATAAATTTAATATATAATGCAAACACTTAGAAAAAATCATTAGGATTATTTTAAAGGGAAAAATAAAATATTTGAACAAATAAAAGAAACCTCAGTCGTTCATTTGTTATTGGAAATGGAATAATTTTCTTTATTTAGGTCAACAAAAAGTTTTTTTTTTTTTGTTGCATTGAAATTTAGGGCTATTCCTGGGTATGTGGTAGCGCTAATTCCAAAAATGCCATCAATTTTGCGCCATCAGCTCTAGTTTTAGAGGTATAGAGAAAATTAAATTTTAATAAATAATCTGCTCAAAAGCGACTCTTATTTTGAATTTTCTAGATTTTTTTTAAGTCGTTACCCCTTAAAAATATGCAAATAGTTAAAACACATAGAAATAGAGGTAGGTCTATACTGTAAAGTTTGAGCCCAATCGGGGGTGCAGTGCCGGATTTACCACTAGGCCGACTAGGCCGCGGCCTAGGGCCGCAGGCTAGAGGAGGCCGCAAACAGTATTTTTTTTTTTTTTTGTTTTTTTTTTTTAATTACATATTCAAAGAAAATATATTTTTCACGGTTCGACTTCTCTACTACACTTCATGGGCAGGGCTACACTTCGTAAATTATAGCATAGCAAATTTCATCACATTTTAAGGGCTGAAATAGCGTTAAAATCAATCTCCTGGTACCTAGTATTAAAAAATTTTCCGGACGCCCCCCCCCCCCCCCCGTTAGGAAGGGGGCCGCAAAGGTAATTTGGCCTAGGGCCTCTAGTTGTGTAAATCAGGCACTGCGGAGGTGGCTTAGTGGTGCAAGACACGGCTAAAAGTTATTTATTAGGGGTGTCCAAAGTTTAAAAAACTGAAAAAATTCGATTTTTCTAAAATTTAAGCCATGTTTTGCACCACTAAATCGCCTCCAATTAGGCTAAAACTTTATATTTCTATGTACAGTGGAACCTCGCTTAACGAGCATAATTCGTTCCAGAATCATACTAGTAAAGCGAAACACTCGTTATGCGAAACACTAACATTCTCCCCATAGAGCTGTCTCCATCATGACTCTGACTGATGTAAGTAACATGAGCACAATCCGGGACTTTCTCTCTCCTCTCCACTCGTTATGCGAAATGTCACTCGTTAAGCAAGTCATGTTTTTACAATTTTTTTTACTAGTTATGCGAATTGCTCGTTATAAGAGGTGCTCCCTAAGCGAGGTTCTACTGTATTTTTTTTAAGGGATAAAGTCAGAAAATTCCAAATAAGAGTCGCTCTAGAGCTCATTTTCTATTAAAATTTAATTTTCTTTAAATCTCTAAAACTAAATTTGATGGAGCAAAACATGGTATTTTTGGAATTAGGGTATCCTATATAAAAACCCAGGAATTGCTCAAAACACCCCGGTAAATTACTCAAGACAATACAAGAGTTTTAGTCGGTAAGAGTCATGTACTACTCGACAAAATTTTTCATTGATTGTAAATATATGAGGAATCTTTCATTTGAAAAAAAATCTTGCCTAATTATATTTTTATCAAAAATTTTGTTTAATCCTTTAGTTTTTTAATATTAAAATAGCAAAGTGAAGGTGGAGGGGACTTAACGTTCAAACATGACATAGCGACTAGGGAGCCTCGGGTTTAGCCTTTAGTAAATTAATATATGTAGGATGAAAAAGAATGTGAATTGTAAAGTTGGCAAATTGATTAAAATTAGTTGGCATTTTTGGCCTTCTCCCCCCCCTGAAAAATGTCTTCGCTACGCCCCTGGCTGAAATAACAAGTTTATAATTTCTTTAATAATTAACCGATTTGCGCCCACGGGGCATGGCGTAGAGGTTAGCGTGCTAACCTCATATACCAAACGTCGCGGGTTCGGACCCCAGGCAGTCCGATGATTTTATTTAAGCCAATTGGATACCAAATGGCTTAAATAAGAATGCCTGGACCCCATATAGGTATATTAAATCAATAACGGATATCGTAAAAAGTCTTATATGGCCTGAGTTGCCGAAAAGACTGTATGAATGTGTGTGTGAGTGTGAGTGTGAATGAGAAAAAAGTGTGAATGTTTAAAAAAAAAAAAAAAAAAAAAAAAACGATTTGCACAAATGAATGATTTCTGGAAGAGTTGCAGAATATCGTACATATATGTTTTTTTGCATTCAGAGATGTTAAAAAATTTTAGGGTTGTCTAAAGTTAAGAAAAACTGGAAAAATTGAATTTTTTTAACTTTTAGCAGTGTTTTGCACCACTAAATCACTTCTGATTGGGCAGAATCTCTAGATTTTCTATGTATCTTAGCTACCTGTATATCTTTAAGAGAAAACACCATAAAAAAATCTAGAAAACTCAAAATAAGAGCCACTTTAGAGCAGAATTTCAATTAAAACGTTATATTCTCTATATCTCTAAAACTAGAGATATTCGAGCAAAACGGACGACATTTTTGGAAAAAGGACGTCGCATATACTCGGAGATCAGCTCAAAATACCCCCGGTACCAAAATCACTGTTAGCCTGTGCAGAGGCGTACAGAGGCAGTTGGGGGCCTGGGGCGGCACTAGAAGAAAGGGGGCCTTATATTGAATTTTTTTTTTGTGGGGGGTGCTCATCTTTAAATATCCTTCTCCTCCATACACAAAAATATTTTTAAAATACCGTATATCCCTGAACCCCCCGGGGCCTCTCAAAGAGAAATTTTCATTAAATTTTGTTTTTTTTTTTATCTAAATTTTTCCGTTTTTACTTGAGCCCTGAGGGCTCCGGGGCCTCTCAAAGAGAAATTTTGTTTTGTTTTTCTAAATTTTTCCGTTTTTACTTGAGCCCTGAGGGGCCCCGTGGTCTATTTAAAGAGAAATTTTCATTAAATTTTCTTTTTTTTTTAATCAAAATTTTCCCATTTTTACTTGACTCTGAGGGCCCGGGGCCTCTCAAAGGGAAATATTTAATTGTTTTTTATATACCAGTATATATATGAGGGCCTATGCCGGCTCGGGGCCTGGGGCGGACCTCCCCCCCCTCCGGTACGCCACTGAGCCTGTGTAATTTTTCCCAATTATGACAAAAAACTAACGCAATGGTTGTTTTAATTAATTTTTCTATGATCCCATCATGATCCCTCGATGAGGCTTATATTATCTTTTAACCTTTAAGCAAGGACCATTTTAGAATTTTTTTTAAAATTTTCGAAGTGATACTTTTTGAAAAAAATTAATTTAAATTTTTGATTTTGAAATTAAAATTTTTTTTTTATTACCACCCCAGGTGTGTTGTATATCATTGGAAAGGGTGTCTAAAAAGCTGTAAAATGACACCTCATTCATCTCTCTATCTCATCTTTAAGAGATTTTAGAGCAATTTAAATAGATGTGGTTAGGTCGATTTTTTGCCATTTTTGACAAATTTAACCCGCCATAATTCTTAAACGAGTTGAGATATCAAGTTAAAATTGGGGCTTTTTCTTAGTCTCTATTGACTCTACCTATGACCCAAATTTCATACAAATCTGAGATGGTGATGTTAAAAAGTGTATCGATTTGACGTGGAAAGAATGACTCGGGCCTGGAAAGCCCCATATTTTCTCAATTTTTCTTGGGGCAAAGAGCTCTCTGGGGGGGGGCCACGAGCCTTCTGGGGGGGGCCAGGCCCCCCCCCCGGGACCCCCTAGTTACGCCCATGGACCCCAGGCAGTCCGATGATTTTATTTAAGCCATCTGGATACCAGATGGCTTAAATAAGAATGCCTGGACCCTAATATATATAAATTCATAAATAACGGTTATCGTAAATGTCTTATATGGCCTGAGCTGCCGAAAAGACAGTGTGAATGGTGTGTGAGTGTGAGTGTGAATGAGAAAAAAAGTGTGAATGTTTAAAAAAAAAAAAAAATACACAAATGCAAAGAATACATAAATATTTCTCTATACATTTCCTATGGGAGAAATCGTAACTTTAAAAATTAATAACTCAAAAAGTTATAGGAATTTCAGAATGAAAATAATTTTCCTGTAATCCCGAGAAGGTCCTCTTTAAGTATAACAATTTTCGGGAAGTTGCCCAAATAGAGCGTGACAGACAGACAAACTATATAGATTAAGCAAAGGCGAGGGTGGGCGGCAACGAAGGTCGCCGAAGGCGGGCGCCGCGGCTAGTGTTAATTAATATGTCATCGCTGCCATTTGCATATTTTAACTTTAGACACAGGCCAACTCTAATCAGCATTAATGATCATTCATATTATGTGAATCTAAATATTATTATAGGACTAAATAATTATTTGCAAATTCAATATTAAAAATCTTTCTTACTCATTATAGTAGGGGAGCCCAAGAGGGGATTTCGTAAGTGGCTCGAGCTCGGCAGATTAATATTAGGGGAGAATCTTTGTACTATGTTAAGTACTTTTACCAAGTATGGCCCCTCAATATAGTGTCGAACGTCTAGGGCAGTCGATCAGATTAGTAAAAAAAAATCGATCCTCAAAAATACTCGAGCGCGTCAGATTTAAACAAAATAAGTTAATTACATGCAGAAAACATAATCCCTTCAATAATCTGACGATTTGAGCGTGACCTAAAAATTTGAGCGAATCACCGATCTGCAAAAAAAAATCGATACCTTGAAATGTTCGAGCGCAAATGTAGTTTTTTTTATTTCAAAGAAAATAGTTTAAAATTTATAGAAATAGCATAATCTGCCGATTATCGTAAGCCGAAGCATCAAAAACTATCCCAAGAGTGTAGTATGTACAACTCTTGAGAATAATGAATTTTCCGCTCGACGCCTCTCTTCCTTTGCTTTTTCTCTCTTCCTCTACGTCTTAAGGTAGACTTTGGGTTGGCGGAGGGCGGACGCGGGCACCCGCGACAATGACGTCATGCCACAACTTCTCGTCCGTTGAGGGTCTTTCGCTATGGCGGTCAGAATTGCGCGCCTACTCTCTTAAAACGAATTAGTAGAATTTATACTTATTCAAACAGTAGGTAAGAAAATTACACCAAATTTAGTCATTTTGAGTAGAATCTACTAAGATATTTAGTAAATTTATTGGTTACTTTTAGATTAGTTATTTTTTACTAATTCAAAAAGTAGTTCATTCAATTCCGGCTGTCTGAGAAGCCAACATGGCCGACCAGCTGTTTGATCGGTTCCTTAATAAAGACATTTTTGGCAATATAAGGCTTTATTTAAGTAATAATAATACAAATAAATAATAATATTGAGATAACTTGTATTTTTTGTTAAAAATTGCAGGAAATATATGTTAAGTCAAAACAAATAGATTCCAAATTTTTTTAAATTAATAAAATATTATTTTTTAAATAGTCAATTAAGAAATATTTTTACTTAAAATTTAGTAAATATATTTCTTGATATAACGATAATTAGTTTTATTAAGTTTATTTAGAAATAAATTGCTGGGAAGGAATTTAGTAACATTCAAGTAAAAAGCATTGTTAACATCAGCGACATACTTATATAGCAAATAACAGAGAAGTAAGAGTAAGTCAAGTTTAAGTGGTTTCGGCTAGAACTCGAGTCAGTAAACACAAGTTAGGGTCCCGGTGTCATCGCACCTTATTTCAGATATCTTAAACATTTCTTTTTTTGGTCATTATTTTTTTAAAAATTCACTTATTCAATTAGTGAATTTTTCATATTAATAATTTTTACTAATTGAAAAAGTGGATATCCACTATTTACGGGTGGTCTACTTTGCACATCTTAAAAAAGTGACTATACACTATGAATTAGTAGTTTTTTACTAATTCGTTTTTAGAGAGTATATAAATATATTTATTTATTTATAATTTTCGCGTCAATGATTGTCAGTTATAATCTTTTTATAATTCATTGTATTACATTTTGAATATATTGTTGTTAAATTGGTCTATAATCTAAAAAATTGTTTTCATTTTTTTTTAATTATTTATTTAAGGCTTTTTTAGGCATTTAGTAAAATTCTATAATGAAGAGTTTTCTGTAAATATTTTGCATTATCTTACCAATATTTCATGATTATAAATGAAATAAATTCTGTTTCCCGCCCGCGGACGATGGCTGACTGAGAATTTTTCAGCAGAAGAGCGATTAATCGTCAGATTAAAAAAAATTCCTTTACAAAATCGTCAGATTAAGAGTTTACACCACTAAAACATCGAGCTGAACCTCCCTGTATAAAATTCTGACGCGCTCGAGCATTTCGATGTCACGATTTTTTTTTGACATGTTTAAATATCGATATAAACTTTTCGACACGTCCAAATCGTCAGTCTTTATTATGGGACACTTTTTATAGTTAAATTAACCCCCCTTATGAATTTCTGACACGCTCGAGGAAAAACATTTTTTCCCCAATTTCTACCTCGAATTACAGCTAACTCCCCCCTAGCTATTCGTCAGATTAATATCTCTCTGGAAACAGGAGTTGGTAGACACTACACGGTATCAAAGACTGACGCGCTCGAGTATTTCGATGTAACGATTTTTTTTTACATTTTTAGAAATTTATACACGCTAGCCCCACCACTAAACAGCTTTACATCAGATAAACTTTTTGTTTATTAGCATATAATCTTCGCGATCCAATAGGTCTTCAAAGCGCTCGAGCAAAAACACATTTAGCACTCTGGGCTCCCCTACTATTATATATTACAAATTATACGCGAGTTCCATCGATGAATTCTTGGTATTTGGAGGTCCAACATTTGTAAACCACAAACATTCCCTACATATTATGTGTTGTTTTTTTTTTTTATATTAAAAAAACACTCACAGCTTTTCCCATTCACACAGTCTTTTCGGCAACATAGGCCATATAAGACTATAAACGATACTCGTATTTATAATATCTATTTAATTGATTTTAATCTAGAAGTTAACTCGTAGATCCTGCAGGTCTTATTCAGGAATATCAAAACCAATGATTGTTTCAAATTTTATTATTTATTGCTAAGCGACCGGATTCTGTACAGTAATTAAAAGTTTCGGAGTTCAATTATCTCCATCCTCAGGCTGTAACAAAGATTTTACATTTATATACTTTTTGAACATGCCACTATCTCTTTATAAATACAATTTATAATTGTCCAATGTTAACATATATAAAAAAAAAATCTGGTGTGACTGGCGCACAGCACACAACTTTCTCTTACCCTTCGGTAAGAGAAAGTTGTGCACCGTGCTGGTCACACCAGATTTTTTGTGTCGAGATATATTTAGTTTCCGATAGCACCTTAGTTTCAAACTTGCATTTTAAATGTTGACTGCTTCAAATAAACTATGGTTATTTTTAAAAATTTTAATCTCATATTTGAACATTTTATACACAATATAGATTCGTAAATAAATACAAAATTTCATAAGAATTGGAAAAAAAATTTTAAATGCCTAAAAAGTTCTAAAGGGGACCCCCTTTTGAATCGAAATTAACATACAAATCCCTATAGGAAATTAACATTGGCCAAATGCGAAGATAAGGTGGAAAGGGAATTTAAAAAGAGTAGAGAGAGACGATAATGTTTGCAAGTGGGAGAGAGACATATATGTTTTCTTTGAAACAATTAAAGACACAAATAAATTTAAAAAAAAATGGGAATTTAAATAATAATTGATTTTTAATCTAATAAAAAGAAAAAGATTTAAATTCCGTTACCATGGCAACCATTTCTATCTTACCTATGAAGAACAAGAGTAAAGTGGTCTTCAGAAGATTTCAACGGCAAAATGAGAATATACATTTTAAAGAGCATCTAAAAAATAGTTCATTTTTGAATTTTAAAAAAAACCCTTGGAGGGAATTTTGAGAAAATCGAAAAAAACTGAAAAAGTACATCAGTAAAGTACTAGTACTTTTTGGCCGATTTTGTTCAAAAGCTTATTTTGAGATTCTTCAAAGGTACCTAAGTTAAATATAAAATTTCAATCCGCTAGCTCAACTCCTTCATGCTAAAAATCTGTCCACACACACACACACACCCCCACACACACACCCCCACACACACACAGACACACACACACACACACACAGACACACGCACGCACACACATACATACATACATACACACACACAGACCAATTTGCGGGACCCACTTTTTTGGACTCAGGGGAGATAAGAATGATGGCCTAAACAAAAAACAAAAAGCAAGTCCAGATCATCGGTTACATTTCCTTCAAAAAAAATAAATGAATGACTTTTGACTTGAGCAGTTTTTCACGTAATATAGATCTGGCAACATTGCATTTATCAGCTGTTTATTTTAAATCTTAAAAGCCTTCTATTTTATTTAATTTAATATATTACAATGATTAATGCAAATCAGTTTAAACACAATGGACGATTTGAGAGAAAAAATATCGTAAAATGGAAAAAAAAATAACTGACAGCGAGAAAAGGGTATTATTTTATGCGACGTTGCCGGACTGGTCTGAGTCTCATTTTTAAATATTGGCGACTGTCATTTTGGAGAATTTTTTGACTTTCTTGTTAAAATATCTTTAAAAGCCTTCGGCAGAAACTCTTGATTTTATTTTTAACGTAGGCCTATTCCTCGGAAGTGAATTAATAAAATGTAAGTTTTTTGTTTTTGTATCTATTGCAGAGGTGGCTATATAATTCGATATGTGTGCGTTCCGTCGATATTCCCCATAGACTACATGTTAAATTACAATTTTTTAAAAATTAAATACACGATAACCTTTCATCAGATGTGCTTCAAAAAATTATTTTATACGTATGTGATAGTGATTAATAACATATTAAAAAAATCTGGTGTGACTGGCGCACAGCACACAACTTTCTCTTACCTTCGGTAATCGAAAGTTGTGTTCTGTGCTTTTCACACCAGATTTTTTGTGTCGACATATATTTAGTTCCCGACAGTACGGTACATTCGATTTTCAAGATGTAAAATTTATAAGTATGGGAAAATATTTATATTTTGTTACCATGGCAACCATTTCTCCTATCTTTCCTATGAAGAACAAGAGTAAAGTGGTCTTCAGAAGATTTCAACGGCAAAATGAGAATATACATTTTAAAGAGCATCTAAAAAATAGTTAATTTATGAATTTTAAAAAAAATCCTTGGAGGGAATTTTGAGAAAATCGAAAAAAACTGAAAAAGTACATCAGTAAAGTACTAGTACTTTTTGGCCGATTTTGTTCAAAAGCTTATTTTGAGATTCTTCAAAGGTACCTAAGTTAAATATAAAATTTCAATCCGCTAGCTCAACTCCTTCATGCTAAAAATCTGTCCACACACACACACACACCCCCACACACACACCCCCCCCACACACACACAGACACACACACACACACACACAGACACACGCACGCACACACATACATACATACATACACACACACAGACCAATTTGCGGGACCCACTTTTTTGGACTCAGGGGAGATAAGAATGATGGCCTAAACAAAAAACAAAAAGCAAGTCCAGATCATCGGTTACATTTCCTTCAAAAAAAATAAATGAATGACTTTTGACTTGAGCAGTTTTTCACGTAATATAGATCTGGCAACATTGCATTTATCAGCTGTTTATTTTAAATCTTAAAAGCCTTCTATTTTATTTAATTTAATATATTACAATGATTAATGCAAATCAGTTTAAACACAATGGACGATTTGAGAGAAAAAATATCGTAAAATGGAAAAAAAAAATAACTGACAGCGAGAAAAGGGTATTATTTTATGCGACGTTGCCGGACTGGTCTGAGTCTCATTTTTAAATATTGGCGACTGTCATTTTGGAGAATTTTTTTGACTTTCTTGTTAAAATATCTTTAAAAGCCTTCGGCAGAAACTCTTGATTTTATTTTTAACGTAGGCCTATTCCTCGGAAGTGAATTAATAAAATGTAAGTTTTTTGTTTTTGTATCTATTGCAGAGGTGGCTATATAATTCGATATGTGTGCGTTCCGTCGATATTCCCCATAGACTACATGTTAAATTACAATTTTTTAAAAATTAAATACACGATAACCTTTCATCAGATGTGCTTCAAAAATTATTTTATACGTATGTGATAGTGATTAATAACATATTAAAAAATCTGGTGTGACTGGCGCACAGCACACAACTTTCTCTTACCTTCGGTAATCGAAAGTTGTGTTCTGTGCTTTTCACACCAGATTTTTTGTGTCGACATATATTTAGTTCCCGACAGTACGGTACATTCGATTTTCAAGATGTAAAATTTATAAGTATGGGAAAATATTTATATTTTGTTACCATGGCAACCATTTCTCCTATCTTTCCTATGAAGAACAAGAGTAAAGTGGTCTTCAGAAGATTTCAACGGCAAAATGAGAATATACATTTTAAAGAGCATCTAAAAAATAGTTAATTTATGAATTTTAAAAAAATCCTTGGAGGGAATTTTGAGAAAATCGAAAAAAACTGAAAAAGTACATCAGTAAAGTACTAGTACTTTTTGGCCGATTTTGTTCAAAAGCTTATTTTGAGATTCTTCAAAGGTACCTAAGTTAAATATAAAATTTCAATCCGCTAGCTCAACTCCTTCATGCTAAAAATCTGTCCACACACACAGACATACATACACACACACACACACACACACACACAGACCAATTTGCGGGACCCACTTTTTTTGGACTCAGGGGACCTCAAAACATGTATATCCATCAAAATCTCGACATCGAATTTTTGACATGATCGCAATACTTTCTCTCTCTATATATATTAACATATATAGAGGTAAGAGAAAGTAAAAAACATTTTTTTACAAAATCGTAGTCAATTGATAAAAAATATTTAATATTAAAATTTCTTTCAAAATTAATGAACATTTCTTTTAATTATCTATTTTTAAATTTATCCAATTTAATCTTCTTAATTTAATACCTTGCAATTTTTAAATCCTATGCTTTTCTTGGAAAACAGGAACTTTTCCTTGGATATCATCAGAGATGGGGATTTAGAACAAATACACCAATTTTGCATTTTTGTGATACAGCTGGCTGATCTTGTCTGTTACAGATGAAGGATTTATTAAAAGATTATATAGACTAAGAAAAAACTTTTTTTGGTTCCCATAATCGCCATAAATCTAACAAAAAAAAAGTTTTTTCTTCCCAACTAATTAAGATGATTGCCACTAGTTGGCGCAAAGGTCTAGATGCTCGGTCCTTATCAACCAGAGGTCTATTTATTTATATTTTGTTTATATGGCAACCATTTCACTGATTCTTTCCAAGAGAAAAGAGGTCTTCAAAACCATTTTGAGAGCAAAATGAGAATATGCATTTTAAAAGATCATATAAAAAATAATTGATTTTTGAATTTTAATCAAAATCGTTAGAGCGAATTTTGAGAAAATTGAAAAAAACTGAAAAAAGTACATCAGTAAAGTATTAGTACTCTTTGGCCTATTTTGATTAAAAGCTTATTTCCACGCTCCCGGGGGGTGTTTATCTTAAATATAAAATTTCAGCCTCCTAGCTCAATTCCTTCATGCTTAAAAGTAAAAACACACACACACCAATACTTTCTCTCTCTATATACAGCTTTATGGAGATCAGAATTTTCTTCTATAGGCCTATATTTTAAGTTTTCATTCCATTTAGAATCATTTTTTACTTTCTCTTACCTATGTATATATGTAATATATATATAGAGAGAAAGTATTGGATTCATGTCAAAAATTCGGATGTCGAGATTTTGATGGATCTTCACGTTTTGAGGTCCCCTGAATCCAAAAAAGTGGTTTTGTGTGTGTCTGTGTGTGTTCAATTTTAAGCATGAAGGAATTGAGCTACGAGGTTGAAATTTTATATTTAAGTTAAACACCCCCCGGGACCGGAAAAATAAGCTTTTAATCAAAATCGGCCAAAGAGTACTAGTACTTTACTGATGTACTTTTTCAGTTTTTTTCGATTTTCTCAAAATTCGCTCTAACGATTTTGATTAAAATTCAAAAATCAATTTTTAGATGCTCTTTCAAATGTATATTCTCGTTTTGCTCCTCAAAATTGTTTGAAGCACACTTTACTCTTGTGCTTCATAGGAAAGATAGGAGAAATGGTTGCCATGGTAACAAAATATAAATATTTTCCCATACTTATAAATTTTACATCTGAATTCAAATATTCCCTACTGCCGGGAACTAAATACATGTCGACACGAAAAATCTGGTGTGACAAGCACAGAACACAACTTTCGATTACCGAAGGTAAGAGAAAGTTGTGTGCTGTGCGCCAGTCACACCAGATTTTTTTTTCAACTATTCGGGATAATTTCCGGGAGATAATTAATTGGCAAAGGATCGATCGTAAAAGGGGAGGAGTCGGAGGTTGGAGAACCCTAAAAAGAATCGGTCAATTATCGATACGGCGGAATAGTTAAGGGCGCCGTTCCGGTATTCTTGGAGCGTCATCGCCGCGCCCTTTTTTGTTTTAATTATTTAAAGAAGATTAATGGGAATTTAAATTTTTTAAAGATCCAAGTTCACACAAGTGAAAATTGTTTTTAAATTGCATTCTCTCTCCTTTTCTCAACCGAAGGAAGAAAGGAAGTCATTTTATCGCTTTAAATTAAAATTATATTAAAAAGAAAAGAAAAGGGGATATTTGAATATTTTGTTGAGAATTAAAGACCAAACAGCGAGCTAATATTTTTCCCATCATCGCTATCGATTGGTCAATTTATTTAGGTGTTGTTAAAGCTGCAGAAACTGAAGAACAAAAAGTCCCGCTTCTCGTTCTAGGGGATAGAGATTCGCTTCTAGTCAAAAATCCCTCAATCTTGTCAATGCCTACTCTCTAAAACACTACGACAATTTTACTTTCTTGAAATATATATAAAGAGAGAAAGTACCGGTATTGGATTCATGTCAAAAATTCGATGTCGAGATTTTGACGGATATACACGTTTTGAGGTCCCCTGAATCCAAAAAAGTGATTTTCGAGACATGGAATGTCTGTGTGTGTGTCTTCAATTTTAAGCATGAAGGAATTGAGCTACCGGATTGAAATTTTATATTTAAGTTAAGTACCCCCCGGACACTCAAAATAAGCTTTTGAACAATATCGGCCAAAGAGTACTAGTACTTTACTGATGTACTTTTTCAGTTTTTTTCGATTTTCTCAAAATTCACTCCACCGTTTTTGATTAAAATTCTAAAATCAATTATTTTTTAGATGCTCTTTAAAATGTATATTCTCATTTTGCCATTGAACACCACTTTACTCTTGTATTCCATAGGAAAGATAGGAGAAATCGTTGCCATGGTAACAAAATATAAATATTTTCCCCCGTTTATAAATTTTACATTTTGAAATACGAATGTACCGTACTGTCGGAAACTAAATACATGTCGACACAAAAAATCTGCTGTGACAAGCACAGAGCACAACTTTCGATTACCGAAGGTTGTGTGCTGTGCCCCAGTCACACCAGATCTTTTTCCTATAATAATTAAGAAGCCCTCGGGCTTGGTGCAGTTGGTAGCGCGCTCGCCTTGTATACCAAGGGTCGGAGGTTCGGACCCCAGGCAGTCCGATGATTTTATTTAAGCCATTTAGATACCAAATGGTTTAAATAAGAATGCTTGGACTCCATATACTGTATATATATTTTCATAATTAACGGTTATCGTCAAAGTCTTATATGGCCTAAGTTGCCGAAAAGACTGTGTGTGTGTGTATGTGTGAATAAGAAAAAAGTGTGATTTAAAAAAAAAAAAAAAAAAAAAAAAAAATAATAATAATAATAATAATTAAGGGGGAACGGGACCGAAGGTGTTACGCATGTTTTTTCCCGATTTTTTAATAGGGGAAGTATGCCTTATTTGGACCACTTAACTAAAATTTGCGTCGTTCTTATTGGTAAAAATACGTGTAACATTAATATATTAAATTAGTTTTAACTTCGAGTATGGATGCTGGTGTAGCTTCTAAGTAACAGGCTTGGAAAATAACATGAAACTGCCACAAAAACACAAAACACACTTTGTACACAGAAGATGCGTCCAAACACGATGAGACTCGGAGCTGTACTGAACGGTGTCCTGTACTACCATATCCCGTCGCTAGAAGCTTTGAGCCACCTACCAAACAGTCACAACCAACATGGTCCAATCTAGGCAGTGGTCCAATTCAGGCGCATTTCCCCAAATCATTAAAGTAATTATAGCTCGATGTCCCAATAATCTGTTTTGAATTTAATTCATTAAAAAAAAACCGCATTGAAACATTCCTTATAATAGTCTAGTTATTTATTATTAAATGCTTTTATTTAACTTACTCTTTCAAAATCACCAACTTTGAGTCTTTGTTTAAGTCACTTCCCGATGAGCTAGAGGTGTGAAATTTGATATTTAAGGGTAATTTTTGATGACGCAAATTGTGAGTTTGGTTTTACCAAAATGGACCAAACTAATGTGGTACTTTATTTCACGCATCCTGCCTTCTTTTTTTTTTAATACTCTTTAATAAAAAAGACTAAAAAGTTTAAAATAAGAATATAATAAAAAAAATGCTTTTATTTAAATTGAACTAAAAAGGAGAAATAATTTAATTGTTCTTGTTGAAATTGTTGAATATTTATGACTTAAAATAAAAGCGTGGGGCGCCCTCGGGGCGTGGTGTAGAGGTTAGCGTGCTAACCTCGTATACCAAACGTCGCGGGTTCGGACCCCAGGCAGTCCGATGATTTTATTTAAGCCATCTGGATACCAGATGGCTTAAATAAGAATGCCTGGACCCTATATATGTATATTTATTCAATAACGGTTATCGTAAATGTCTTATATGGCCTGAGTTGCCGAAAAGACAGTGTGAATGTGTGTGTGAGTGTGAGTGTGAATGAGAAAAAAGTGTGAATGTTTAAAAAAAAAAAAAAAAAAAAAGCGTGGGGCGCTTCAAAGTGATTCCGAGGCTCTAAGAATATACAATTCCTTAAGCAATCAATCTGCGCCCCACGCTTTTATTTTAAGTCATAAATATTCAACAATTTTAATAAGAACAATTAAATTATTTCTCTCTTTTTAGTTCAATTTAAATAAAAGCATTTTTTTTTTAAAGTTTTTTTTTTAACATATTTTTATTTTAAAGTGCGTTTAGACGTCGCTCCTGAACCACCTTAAGAAAAGGCGGGTCCGCCGCAGGCGGACCCTAGCCAGCTGGCGCAAGATAAATATACATTGATTGTTTAATAGTAGAAAATAAAATTCTTATTCCAGCTGGACGAAATCGTTCGCCGAATATGTAAACTCTATTATTTTAATCTTTCAACAACAACAACAATAGACCTGGAGCAATTTATCCATTATTATAATTATTATTATTTGAGAAATTAAAGCTCAGTTAACATATTGTCAAAACACCCGAGTTTGAATTGTCCAAGGAACAAACTAAAGAACAAATCCCTCGATTGACGGACACTAAATAGGGATAAAGAAATTGCTGTTTCCTGCAACATGGCCAGCCAGCCAGACACAATAAGCCAATTAGTCTCTGACACTGACGAGTCCTAAAAAACAAGGAGGATAGACGTAGGGCCTACCTACAGTATATTAAATGCCAAAACATGTCGATATTTGCTTATTGAAGATTGCAAGGGCGAAATGCCAATGAGCAATGCATCTTCATCAACGATGCCATTTAATTATGGACACCTTACTCTAAAATTAAAACTAATAACATTTGGACCCTGTTATGCAATGGTGTGTCAAAGACCAGACATCGAGTTTTGAGAAAATCAACATTAAAGTTTTTCTGATTTAAATTGTTTTGATTAGATTATATATCATGGGCGTACCCAGGATCAAATCTAGGGGGGGGGGCATGGTCAGATCATGGTCGTCCAGGGGGGGGCAGATCATGGTCGTCCAGATTGTGACATAGCTATTTTTTATATAGAGGGGTAAAGCCTTCGAATTAAAGTTCAATGCAGTGAGAGTTATAGGTGGTTTCTTTTCACGGTCGGTTGACGGATGTTGGGTCAGGTTTTAGTAAATAATTAAATTATTTTTAGAGGATATGTTTATTTTTCAATGGTTTACGATTTTGGCCAATTTCAATCGTTTCGGCTTATAGCCTTCTTCAGAACCTGAATTAAAAAATAACAGAGACATTATTCATACAATGAGATAACATTTTTTCTGAAGAAGGCTATAAGCCGAAACGATTGAAATTGGCCAAAATCGTAAACCATTGAAAAATAAACATATACCTCTAAAAATAATTTAATTATCAAGAGTCGCGGGAGCGACTCGTCGCCGAGCATGTGAAAAGCAAAAGAAAGCAAAGAAACTCTTAATACTACCATTTAGTTGATATTCCAATAGATGCCAATGGCCCATTGCATTTAGATGGACGAGTCGTCCCTAGACTATATTATCAAGAATGATTTTAAATCCTTAATAAAAGATAGGGACGTGAAAAAATTTTTTTGAGAAACTTTTCTCTTTCTGGGCGAATATCTCAAAAAGTTTTTAAGATATCGGAGCCAAATTTTTTTTATATTAAACTAGAATAAATAAGGATTATTTTGAGCACAAATTCAAAAAAAAATTCCAGTGCCAAAAAGAATGGCAGAGGCTCAAAGTTGAGATTTTGCCGATTTCGGAAGGTCAAAAGTTAGTCTCTTATTTTTCCTTTTTTTTTTTTTTCTTTTTTTTTCTTTTTTTTTTTTTTTCATTCTTTTCTTCAATTTTCAAATTTTTAGACAAAGCTACAGGTTTCCCTGCTGGACCGATTAGGATGAAATTTAAAATACAAATAGATACTATCAAAAACCCGATACCTTTGATATAAAATTTCATTTTGGATCAAAAGTGACTTTTTGAGAGGTATTCAAAATTTCAAATTTGTCCTATCTTTAACATGGCGAAAAGACAATTCTAACTATTTTGCTCCCTGATGACGTCATCTAGGAACATATATATTATTATTAGTAATTTTGATCCCTAATGGAACAAAAATTTTTTAGATAGATCCATTCAGATAGAAATAGATTAACGTGATAAGGAGTGCTACCAACATAAAATAAATAAAAAACCTAAAATTTTATAAAATTTAGGGAAATCCTATGTTTATCGTTTCGAATGGATACCAAACGATGTATTTACATTCTACCAACATAACAAAAATAAAAAACCTAAAATTTTATAAAATTTGGTGAAATCCTATGTTTATCGTTTCGAATGAATACCAAACGATGTATTTACATTCTACCAACATAACAAAAATAAAAAACCTAAAATTTTATAAAATTTGGTGAAATCCTATGTTTATCGTTTCGAATGGATACCAAACGATGTATTTACATTCTACCAACATAACAAAAATAAAAAACCTAAAATTTTATAAAATTTGGTGAAATCCTATGTTTATCGTTTCGAATGGATACCAAACGATGTATTTACATTCTACCAACATAACAAAAATAAAAAACCTAAAATTTTATAAAATTTGGTGAAATCCTATGTTTATCGTTTCGAATGAATACCAAACGAAGTATTTACAATCTACCAACATAACAAAAATAAAAAACCTAAAATTTTATAAAATTTGGTGAAATTCTATGTTTATCGCTTCGAATGGATACCAAACGATGTATTTACATTCTACCAACATAACAAAAATAAAAAACCTAAAATTTTATAAAATTTGGTGAAATCCTATGTTTATCGTTTCGAATGGATACCAAACGATGTATTTACATTCTACCAACATAACAAAAATAAAAAACCTAAAATTTTATAAAATTTGGTGAAATCCTATGTTTATCGTTTCGAATGGATACCAAACGATGTATTTACATTCTACCAACATAACAAAAATAAAAAACCTAAAATTTTATAAAATTTAGGTGAAATCCTATGTTTATCGTTTTGAATGGATACCAAACGATGTATTTACATTCTACCAACATAACAAAAATAAAAATCCTAAAATTTTATAAAATTTGGTGAAATCCTATGTTTATCGTTTCGAATAGATACCACACGATGTATTTACATCCTACCAACATAACAAAAATAAAAATCCTAAAATTTTATAAAATTTGGTGAAATCCTATGTTTATCATTTCGAATGGATACCAAACGATGTATTTAATTTTTACTGTTTGGAATGCATATTAAAAGATCTATTCATGGGATAACTTAATATTTAATAAACAAAAATTAATAAATAATATTTTCATGTAATATTTCACAAAAAGAAGTGAAATCTCAGCCAAAAACATCGGAGATGCAAAAAGGGGCGCCTCGCATTATTTTTGCCTAGCGTCGAGGTGAAATCAAAAAAATGCGCCTCGCTTTTCTGATTTATATAAAAGCGAGGATATATGAAACAAATAAAATTCTGTAGGGGTTTTATTTAAGTGAAAATATTTCCTCGCTTTTATATAAATCAGAAAAGCGAGGCGCATTTTTTTGATTTCACCTCGACGCTAGGCAAAAA
>JAKCPI010014462.1:0-11783 GCA_023213315.1 Euborellia annulipes | reverse complement strand
AATACGGAGATCGAAATTTATGGTATGTTTTTATTTTATTTATTTTTAAGTTTTTTATATGTTAAAAAATGTAAAAAATTTTGCTTAAAAGATCTATACATGTACAATTCTACTATGAAAAAATCCCGTTTGACATTTTGATTCATTACAGGCCTGACGATGGTCCTTTGTGTGACCGAAACCAGGGTTACTGCGCGCACTGGTCGTCTTGTTTCCATTAAAATTTTCAAATCTAAAATAAAATTTTCTTTATTGATCCTTGCTGAAAAACCCGCAAAAGAAAAAACTTTCTCTATATGAATATATAATTATTCTTTCATCTCCTGAACTCATCAATCTTATTCTAATTTTTTAATGGTAATATATTGGAAGCAAGGGCGGATACAGGGGGGGGGGTAAAGGGGGTAATTCCACCCCCGAGATTCGCGAAAAAATCCACCTTTTTTTCGCAAAAAAATTTATTTTTAATGTAAAATTTTTTAAAATTAATACTTAAAAATTTGATGTGTATTTATATTCTGGCAAACAAGTACAGAATGCGCTTTTAAATTGCCGAAATTAAAAAAAAATAAGTGTGCTGTGCGACGACTCACACCAGATTACCCCCCCCCCCCGAGAAACACCTCTGGATCCGCCCTTGATTGGAGGTGTTTTTCAATAGAAGGAGAAGTAAAATGATTACCTTCAAAAAATAGAATCCATTCTTGCATATGACAAAAGCATTTTTCACATATTTTTTTTGAATATTTATCCTTTTGATAAATCTGAAAAACAGTAAAAAATATTTTATAGAATAGAAAGGAAGTCAAATAATATTCAAAAAATCTCGTGTGACTGGTCACATTGTGTCCATATATTAGTTTTCGCCGATAGAATATATAAAATTTATTTATCTTTCCTTTGAAGCCAGGGGGCCGCAGACAGGGGGGGGGCAGGGGGGCTATATCCCCGGGGCTCGGGCCCTCCGAGGGCCAGGGCCCATTGCGCTCCCACCTTAAAATTCTAATAAAAAATAATTTTCATGGTTAAAAACTCATTAAAAAAAATCATTTTCTCGAAATTTTTTTCCTTAGGGGCCCGGGCCCTTTAAGCTCAAATCTTAAAATTTCAATTTAAAAAAATCATTTTCTCGAAATTTTTTCTTGAAGGTGGGCCTTTCAACCTCAAATCAAGTTTGATCTTTTTCACGACTCAGGATAGCTAAAAACGCATATTTCAGAGGCTAATTTTCAAAAAATTTTCCATACCCCCAAATTCCCCTAGAAATCCTCTGTCCAGATCTGGCCTCGATAAAATACTGTAACTGTTTGTTTAGGAAATTTTGAAAAATGTTTAATTAACTTTATTTAAATAAATTTTGTAATCTATGTTTAACTATTTCAAAAGTTGTGCCAAAAACTGTAAAAAATTTTTTGGCATGAAGGCCACAATAGCCTTTTATATATACCTTTTGGGGGGGGGGGGGGGGCGTATTGTGTAGCCCCGGGGCCCGTCAAGTCTGTCTGCGGCCCTGTATGAAGCACAAGAGTAAAGTGTGCTTCAAAAGATTTCAAGGGCAAAATGAGAATATACATTTTAAAGAGCATCTAAAAAATAATTTCCAATTGGATTCGGACCAGTAGGTTCAATTAATAGTCAAAAAGTTTTCTAAAACAAAACTTTATTTGACCCCAGACAATGTTTCGTCCACTTGCTGTAGGACTTCTTCAGTTGTTGGCTAAAATATTAATACAAGACGAATTTAATCTGGAAGATGTGAAAATCCTCGGCTTAGAAAAAGATGATCCGAGAAGAAAATTGAAGGAGGCCTGCTATATTCAAAACAACATTGAGAAAACAGTGAATTTTAAAGTGGACACGGAGGCCTTGGGTACGACATGTGGTGTCATCTTAGAAAAACTTAAAAAAATTATGATGTTGTGAACTTATATTTAAAAAAAAAAAGTGGTAAGACATAAAAGATATTTAAAATAAGATAGTTAAAATAATAAAAACAAAACAGTAATGATAAAAATAGATTTGGATTAGAAAAATTAAGAGTATTTTATTACAGTAATAAAATATATAATTTAGTCTTACAAGGGAGTACACGGTTGACTCGTCACCGATTTTGATCTCCCCTTTTATCTGGTGAATCTATACTGAAAAATATTTGTATCCTGGTCGAACTTTTCGTCCAATGCGCCCTGTAACAATTTTTTTTTTCTCATCTGAAATTTTAAAATCTGAAAAGGATTGTTATAAGGCTCAAAGAAAAAGCATATCAACAACTAAAGCTAATAGCGTAACGGGGTAGAGGAGAGGGTTAGTAATCTAGGGATCCCAAGTTCAAAACTTGGGTTGTCATTTCTTTTTTTTATTATTTATTGTATAAAAAATAAATATTATATTTATATTATAAAAATATTTTATTTATATTTGCGACATATTTATTACATATTACATATTTATACAGAAAACAATGAATATTATACAATCAATTAGATATATAAACTAACTAACTAAATTGACACTTCCTGTTGACAGCAAAATGTATTGGCGAAATATTTCTTTTGATATTTCATAAAGAAAAACATTATTATTCTTCTATATCTTACTGCCTTATTTTATATTTTAATTATTCATTTATATATCTAATTGATTGTATAATATTCATTGTTTTCTGTATAAATATGTAATAAATATGTCGCAAATATAAATAAAATATTTTTATAATATAAATATAATATTTATTTTTTATACAATAAATAATATTAAAAAAAAAAAAAAAATGACAACCCAAGTTTTGAACTTGGGATCCCTGAATTACTAATCCTCTCCTCTACCCGTTACGCTATTAGCTTTAGTTGTTGATATGCTTTTCTTTGAGCCTTATAACAATCCTTTTCAGATTTTAAAATTTCAGATGAGAAAAAAAAATTGTTACAGGGCGCATTGGACGAAAAGTTCGATCAGGATACAAATATTTTTCAGTATAGATTCACCATATAAAAGGAGATCAAAATCGGTGACGAGTCAACCGAGTACTCTCCTTGTTAGCAAGAAGTTAGAAAAGGAAATAAATGTCTATATGTATTTTGTTAAAGTCCGACTGTTTAATAATTTTATACTATATGGCTCCTTCTCTATGACTGTAAGTTAAAAAGAACAATTTTATTTTATTTTGTAAAAAATACGGAGTAATTAAAAAACATGTTGTATTAATATTTTAGCCAACCACTGAAGAAGTCCTACAGCAAGTGGACGAAACATTGTCTGGGGTCAAATAAAGTTTTGTTTTAGAAAACTTTTTGACTATTAATTGAACCTACTGGACCGAATCCATTTGAAAATTGTTAAGAAGGTTCCTGAGCTTCATCAAATAAAAAATAATTGATTTTTACTTTGTCTTACCTATGTATATATGTAATATATATATAGAAAGTATTGGATTCATGTCAAGAATTCGATGTCGAGATTTTGATGGATCTTCACGTTTTGAGGTTCCCTGAATCCAAAAAAGTGGTTTTCGCGACATGGTCTGTCTGTCTGTCTGTCGGTCTGTGGGTGTGTGTGTGTGTGTTCAATTTTAAGCATGAAGGAATTGAGCTATGAGGCTGAAATGTTATATTTAAGTTAAACACCCCCGGGACCGTGAAAATAAGCTTTTAATCAAAATCGGCCAAAAAGTACTAGCACTTTACTGATGCAGTTTTTCAGTTTTTTTCGATTTTCTCAAAATTCGCTCCAACGATTTTTTTTTTAATTCAAAAATCAATTATTTTTTAGGTTCTCTATAAAATGTATATTCTCATTTTGGGGATGAAATCTTTTGAAGACCACTTTACTCTTGTACTCCATAGAAAAGATACGAAATGGTTGCCATGGTAACAAAATATAAATATTTTCCCATACCTTTATAAATTTTACATTTTAAAAATCGAATGAACCATACTGTCGGAAACTAAATACATAGACACAAAAATCTGGTGTGACAAGCACAGTACACAACTTTCGATTACCGAAGGTAAGAGAAAGTTGTGTGCTGTGCGCCAGTCACACCAGATTTTTGAGTTTTAATCAAAATCATTGGAGCAAATTTTGAGAAAATCCCAAAAAAAAAAAAAAAAAAAAAAACTGAAAAAGTACATCAGTAAAGTACTAGTACTTTTTGGCCGATTTTGTTCAAAATCTTATTTTCACGCCTCAAAATTTCAACCTCGTAGCTCTTTTCGTTCTTGAGATATTTTGTTCACAGACAGACGATTTTTTGGACTGGAGGGGACCTCAAAACGTGTATTTCCATCAAAATTTCGACATCGAATTTTTGTCATGAATCCAATATATTCTATTATACTGTATATACCTATATAGGTAAGAGAAAGTAAAATTCAACAAATTCTAGACAAAAGAAATGAAATGGCAATCATTATTTTTTTAACCGGAGAGTGATAACGTGAATGACGTAAATAAAAGCAGATGGTACCTGTATGTGGGTCATCTTTTTAATCACTTTACAAAGACTCTGATCAGCAAGTGTCTCAATAAAAACATCTTTAAAATTCTCACTAGTTAAAATTCGACCACATAAACGGCAGTTGTTCATTTTGTACGATATTCACGTGTGTTTAACTAATCGGTAACTGATTTTGCACCCCGGTTTTGTTTTCTCTCTTTCTCTATCGATCCGTCCCTCCACCTCCCTCTCTGCGTAGATATGCTCGTTGCTAAGGGCAACCACTCAGCCCTCGATTCTATTGTATTAATATTATATTCAACCCTCTTCTTTTATATTAAATACAAAAGAAAATTATCCCGTTTTTTCGTTTTAAGCCGGCCATTCACGAACGCTCCATCCATCCAAATGGAGTGATGTCACTCCAAAAACTGACCGTGAGTGGGGAAAAACAAATGGATGACGTGGAGTTTCCAGTTTCGTCAAATCATCCGTCCATCACTTTAAGGTGCGCGTCTCGGGGTGATAATTTTGGGACTTTCCAGCTGCCACAATTTAGAAGCTATCGACCTCAAATTTTTTTTTAAATTAAAGCTATTTAAAATATCTACAACTTATAGAAGCCCTTTTTTTGATTTTCGAAAAAAAAAATTTTTTTTTTTTTAGATTAATCGCATTAAATAAAAGATATTTTAAAAAAAGGAGCTCTATAAGTTGTAGATAATTAAATTAGTAATCATTGTGTTAAAAAATAATTATTTTTTGCCTTTAATTAATTAGCTGGAAAGTCTAGAATGAAATGCAATTTGTCCCTTGTTTTCCTATGGGGAACACTAACGCCATCTCTTGCCGCCTAGAGGAACTCGGTAGTCAAAAGCTTTCTAACGACTTTTCGAGACGCGCACCTTAACTGATTGTGAATGGAGAAACTCACGTGGAGCGACACCAAGCCTTCGCGCCACTTGGGCGTCAGTGTTAAAAACGTGGTCCAATTTTGACTCATTCTCCCATAAAATGCAAAATAGGTAGCGCACACACACACTCGATGAGACACGTACTGGACGTGGAGTGACCGTGAATGGGGACAATTATTTGAATATAATCCAAATGGATGATATCCAGTTGGAGCGATCGTGAATGGCCGGCTTTATAGGTATATTAAAAAAAAATCTGGTGTTATGGTCGTACAACGCACTCTTTGATAATTAAAAGTTGATGTGTTCTGTGCTTGTTTCACCAGATTTTTTGGGTCGACATATATTTAATTTCCGACAGTACGGTAAATTTGAAATAAAGATAGGGAAAATATTTATATTTTGTTACCATGGCTTCTAACCTTCCTATAAAGTACAAGAGCAAAGTGCGCTTCATAAGATTTCAAGGATAAAATGAGAATATACATTTGAAAGAGCATCTAAAAAATTTTAATCAAAATCGTTGGAGCGAATTTCGAGAAAATCGAAACTGAAAAAGTACATCAGTAAAGTACTAGTACTCTTTGGCCGATTTTGACAGGATAAAGTCGACAAACTACGGGAGGTGATTCTACCCCTAGAAAATAACAAAATAGTTCTTTTTCACTATGGTCCAATTCTCAACAGTTTGTCCTCAATTTTTGTGTTTTTCCAAAAAAGATGAATTTTTTCAAAAAAAATCTGGTGTGACTGGCGCACAGCACACAACTTTCTCTTACCTTCGGTAATCGAAAGTTGTGTACTGTGCTTGTCACACCAGATTTTTCGTGTCGACATGTATTTAGTTCCCGACAGTACGGAATATATGAATTCAGATGTAAAATTTATCTCAGCCAAAAACATCGGAGATGCAAAAAGGGGCGCCTCGCATTATTTTTGCCTAGCGTCGAGGTGAAATCAAAAAAATGCGCCTCGCTTTTCTGATTTATATAAAAGCGAGGATATATTAAACAAATAAAACTCTGTAGGGGTTTTATTTAAGTGAAAATATTTCCTCGCTTTTATATAAATCAGAAAAGCGAGGCGCATTTTTTTGATTTCACCTCGACCTTAGGCAAAAATAATGCGAGGCGCCCTTTTTTGCATCTCCGATGTTTTTGGCTGAGATTTCACTTCTTTTTGTGAAATATTACATGAAA
Source organism: Euborellia annulipes (assembly GCA_023213315.1). NCBI lineage: Eukaryota > Metazoa > Arthropoda > Insecta > Dermaptera > Anisolabididae > Euborellia > Euborellia annulipes. The sequence goes on along the minus strand of JAKCPI010014462.1, from coordinate 5,235 downwards.
ATATTATTTATTAATTTTTGTTTATTAAATATTAAGTTATCCCATGAATAGATCTTTTAATATGCATTCCAAACAGTAAAAATTAAATACATCGTTTGGTATCCATTCGAAATGATAAACATAGGATTTCACCAAATTTTATAAAATTTTAGGATTTTTATTTTTGTTATGTTGGTAGGATGTAAATACATCGTGTGGTATCTATTCGAAACGATAAACATAGGATTTCACCAAATTTTATAAAATTTTAGGATTTTTATTTTTGTTATGTTGGTAGAATGTAAATACATCGTTTGGTATCCATTCAAAACGATAAACATAGGATTTCCCTAAATTTTATAAAATTTTAGGTTTTTTATTTTTGTTATGTTGGTAGAATGTAAATACATCGTTTGGTATCCATTCGAAACGATACACATAGGATTTCCCTAAATTTTATAAAATTTTAGGTTTTTTATTTTTGTTATGTTGGTAGAATGTAAATACATCGTTTGGTATCCATTCGAAACGATAAACATAGGATTTCACCAAATTTTATAAAATTTTAGGTTTTTTATTTTTGTTATGTTGGTAGAATGTAAATACATCGTTTGGTATCCATTCGAAACGATAAACATAGGATTTCACCAAATTTTATAAAATTTTAGGTTTTTTATTTTTGTTATGTTGGTAGATTGTAAATACTTCGTTTGGTATTCATTCGAAACGATAAACAGGATTTCACCAAATTTTATAAAATTTTAGGTTTTTTATTTTTGTTATGTTGGTAGAATGTAAATACATCTTTTGGTATCCATTCGAAGCGATAAACATAGAATTTCACCAAATTTTATAAAATTTTAGGTTTTTTATTTTTGTTATGTTGGTAGATTGTAAATACTTCGTTTGGTATCCATTCGAAGCGATAAACATAGAATTTCACCAAATTTTATAAAATTTTAGGTTTTTTATTTTTGTTATGTTGGTAGATTGTAAATACTTCGTTTGGTATTCATTCGAAACGATAAACATAGGATTGCACCAAATTTTATAAAATTTTAGGTTTTTTATTTTTGTTATGTTGGTAGCACTCCTTATCACGTTAATCTATTTCTATCTGAATGGATCTATCTAAAAAATTTTTGTTCCATTAGGGATCAAAATTACTAATAATAATATATATGTTCCTAGATGACGTCATCAGGGAGCAAAATAGTTAGAATTGTCTTTTCGCCATGTTAAAGATAGGACAAATTTGAAATTTTGAATACCTCTCAAAAACTCACTTTTGATCCAAAATGAAATTTTATATCAAAGGTATCGGGTTTTTGATAGTATCTATTTGTATTTTAAATTTCATCCTAATCGGTCCAGCAGGGAAACCTGTAGCTTTGTCTAAAAATTTGAAAATTGAAGAAAAGAATGAAAAAGAAAAAAAAAGAAAAAAAAAAAAAAAAAGGAAAAATAAGAGACTAACTTTTGACCTTCCGAAATCGGCAAAATCTCAACTTTGAGCCTCTGCCATTCTTTTTGGGACTGGAATTTTTTTTTGAATTTGTGCTCAAAATAATCCTTATTTATTCTAGTTTAATATAAAAAAAATTTGGCTCCGATATCTTAAAACCTTTTTGAGATATTCGCCCAGAAAGAGAAAAGTTTCTCAAAAAAATTTTTTCACGTCCCTATCTTTTATTAAGGATTTAAAATCATTCTTGATAATATAGTCTAGGGACGACTCGTCCATCTAAATGCAATGGGCCATTGGCATCTATTGGAATATCAACTAAATGGTAGTATTAAGAGTTTCTTTGCTTTCTTTTGCTTTTCACATGCTCGGCGACGAGTCGCTCCCGCGACTCTTGATAAGTATGGGAAAATATTTATATTTTGTTACCATGGCAACCATTTCTCCTATCCTTCCCTATGAAATACAAGAGTAAAGTGGTCTTCAGAAGATTTCAATCGCAAAATGAGAATATACATTTTAAAGAGCATCTAAAAAATAATTGATTTTTGAATTTAAAAAAAAATCGTTGGAGCAAATTTTGAGAAAATCGAAAAAAACTGAAAAAGTACATCAGTAAAGTACTAGTACTCTTTGGCCGATTTTGATTAAAAGCTTATTTTTCCGGTCCCGGGGGGTGTTTAACTTAAATATAAAATTTCAACCTTCTAGCTCAATTCCTTCATGCTTAAAATTGAACACAGACACACACACCCACCCACACACCCACCCACCCACAGACAGACCATGTCGCGAAAACCACTTTTTTGGATTCAGGGGACCTCAAAACGTGAAGATCCATCAAAATCTCGACATCGAATTTTTGACATGAATCCAATACTTTCTCTCTCTCTATATATATTAACATATATATAGAGGTAAGAGAAAGTAATACGGTTATATTTTTTAAACTATTGCCCACACAGCAAATTTGAAAACATCATTGAAAAGCTCATTAAATTTTAATAAAGAATGCCCTGCGACAAAAGATTTTAAACTTATTATTGATAAGGTTTCAATGGTCGACATTTAAAAAAATTTTAAATCGCTAAATTTTGAAAAAATGTCTATAGCCAATATAACTAACCTCTGAGGATGGACCAAATCGTCGGTCCTGGCATATCATTAAATATATATTTGAAATAATGATAGCTGCTTGCTCATTGAAAATCCAGAAACCTTTACATATACTGGTATATACGTTGCACCCCTGAAAAAATAACATTTTAATTATTAAAATTTTAAACCAGATAGACGTGTATTAATTTTATTACCTTTCAGATAATTTTGTTAAAAAAAAAAAATATTATTTTATTCCATAAACAGGATAAGAACATCATATGTGACCTCCACATGAAAAGGTACCACCATATCTACAGCGGGGTCAAAAATGAGCTTTTATGCTTTCTCTACAGAACACTTCCTGCTGAGCAAGCCGGTATTTTGAGAATTTTTTTATCATTTTTTGTTTGGAAATTTTTTTTTTAAATTTCGGTTATGAAAAAACCTATTTTGAGAAAAATAAGTTTAAAGTTTGTTTGTTTTTCTCTTATCTCACCTTTGTCTTGTTTTTTCAATTTTTTGATATAAAATACATCGAGCCCTCGGGGCTTGGAGTAGGGGTTAGCGTGTTAACCTCCTATACCAAACGTCGCGGGTTCGGACCCCAGGCAGTCCGATGATTTTATTTAAGCCATTTGGATACCAAATGGCTTAAATAAAAATACCTGGACCCCAAATAAATATATATTATTAAATAACGGTTATCGTAAAAGTCTTAAATGGCCTAAGTTGCCTAAAAGACTGTGTGAATGTGAGAGTGAATGAAAAAAAAGTGTGAGTGTTAAAAAAAAAAAAAAAAAAAAAAAATACATCGATTCTGATGAATCGAATATTTCATCATATAAGATTCTCTTATTATAATCAAAATAAAATATCTTGTGAAGAATGAATTGCAAAGAAAAAGCTCTGGTGATGAATACAAGTGAAAGGAAAAATAAAAATTTTGTATTAACAGCCATGATGTAACTAAGCACACCGTCATCTCATTATTATTTTTCAAAATTGTAAAATGATTTAATTCTGTTATTATACATATTCCAATTTCTGACCTAAAAAAAAAAAATTTTGAATTAATCTTGGATCTTTTTAGTGAATTATAAAAAATTAAAGTTGGTTTTTACTTACCGGTATCTTTTAATTTCCATAAAAATTAAAGATCTTACTCTTTTTCACAATCATTTATTTATTCACTAGTTAAGTCTTCTTAAATAAAACACAAAAAAAAGTCATTTTCATTTACTACAAAAAATAAATGTATGTAGTAAATTAAAACAATTAAAAAAAAAACGAGCAAGAGAGTTGTAATTACATTTGTCTTGCTTGTTTGAAACAAATTTAAAAAAAAAAAAAAAACCGTAAAAGCCGGGAGTCTGAAGAAATCATATCAGTGAGAGTGAACGTGATTTTTGGCTTACGAGCAATCGAGTGCGGGGGCTAACCGGGAAGAGATCCTACCTAGCCTAACACAAAATACGAATAGAGTATTTATAACCCCGTCTCCACCATCAGATCGGTGGAGCCCTCGGGTTCCTAGCCTCAAGGATTGCAATTTTGACCCTCCAGGCTATTCCTGGAGAAACGGCAACCCTTCCCTGACTCATAAAGCCACCTCAAATCCACCCTCACAGATATAAAAACATATCAGACTCACGAACGCGGCAACAAAAGACGTCTTTTTCGCAAAACACAAGAACACTTGGAACCTGGACTTTGATATTTCAATCAGATCTGACCGCATCTCTTTATGAACCGTTTATGGAATAAATCAACGAGAATATCTTTCATTTTAGCTCTCCGTATGGATCCTAAATTAAAAGAACAAATCAAGGCATCCTAACAAAACGAACGAGCTAAAAGGCACCTGAAGCTAATAACAACAACTATCCAACAGAGGCATAAAATGAAAGTATTCACGTTGGTTTCTCCACTATGGTTAGCTACAGGTTCCAAAAAAATCCCTCTCGTTGGCTCGTTGGCATGGTGCACCCTCCCCCCCTCTAGATTTAAATCTTTAAACTACATTTAAAGTGTAAAAATAAATTTCCTAAATGATAAATATTGAAAAGTGAATACAATTAAAATTGTATTCGTTTAGCAATCACACCTTGGACCCTGGGTATTAAGATGTTAATGAAATCCCGCGGCGGGAGAGGCTCTTTATCTCTTTCTGTGTCAGCTGAAAAGAAGAACATCCTAAAAAGCTAATCTAATCTATCCCCTTTAATATTCTTGCACCATGCGTAATACCTTTGTTCTGTTGACCCTCAGGAATCTGTAACAAAAAAGAAAAAAAAGAAATTAAAATCAGATCATTTATATATTTTTGGATTTATAAGGATATGTTTAGAGTATAAAATATTCACCTCCTGAGGGGTTGACGGTCGCTCGAAGCTCCTTGCCTGCCACTCGTAGAGTTGATCCATCGAAGCTCTCTGCACTCGTAGAGCTGATCCAGTTGATTGCACTAGTTGAACACTGAACACTGAACACAATTGCACTGGGGAAACACCAACCTGCAAAAGAGAAATTGTTTAAGAATCTATCCCTTAGAGGTCTAGCAATCTAGTGAAAATAATTTTCCATTAGGATTTTAAGAATGAAGTTTAAAGGAGTAGAGTGCCCAGGGATTTATCTCCACCGGGGCTTCCCTGTGTATGACCTTGCCTATATTCGATATTAGTCAGGGGTGT
>JAKCPI010014461.1:0-18527 GCA_023213315.1 Euborellia annulipes | reverse complement strand
ATTGATATTAATATCAATAACAATATCAACGGTCATCAGCTGAAGAAGGCACCTACAATAAAAACATGTATGCGCCATACCCCTAAGGCATTTAAATAATTTTTGGACCAAGCCCACCTATTACATCCTCGAGGCACTGAGGATGATCCAGTCATATGCGTCGAAATATTTGCCAAATAAAGGACGTCAGGTGGGAGCGATTAATCTGCTGGCTTTTATTCTCCAACCCCATTGCTCTGCATCCCAGCATACTATATAATCTGCTTACTTCTTTTAAATTCGTATGATGGAGTTCACGATAATTAAACAAAGTATTTTTACTTTATTATACAGGAATTTTATTGTCAGACAACTGTTGTGTGCACATTCTCACAGTTTCGATCCGAAAAGGACCATCATCAGGCCTGAAACATACAAATTGTTCTCTCAAGCTTCATACAAAAACCTCCAATTAAAATAATTGATAATTTCTCTTCTGTCTCCTTTTTTAATTTACATCTTAACATTGAATTTAAAATCAGGAAATCGGATCTTAAGATCCTCTATTTGTACCTCCATCTCATGAATAATAACAATAAGAAATATTAATTTCAAAAATCTATAAATCATTAGTTTGATAGGGTGAAAAGCCACATTTCGCAGGCGAGCTTAAGAACTAAGATGTTTTGCTGGAAATCGCGTGTGGAAACGCGACAGACAAGCTCTGAAAAAAAATTCCTTTTGGAATTCCGAAATGAAATTTCACCATCTTATAGATGTTGTTATGGAGAGTCCAGCAAAAATACTCAGCGTTCCCGAGGTCCAAACCACGGGAAGTCCCATTTTATTTATCTAGAATTTCTATAGAAATGCAAATCCAAAGCTCCCTTGTGTGTAGTGGGTGTGTTAATTTCAGAATGTCATGTGTAAAAGGTAAGCTTTAATTTTATGCACAATGTATATGTAAATATAAAATGCATTGTTTCATTTTATAATCTCTGACTGGCAGATGACGGACATAAAAGCGCTCCCCTACTCTCGGATTACAAATAGATAGTACCCTTTTAAATGCAATTTATTATTATGAATCTAATAATCAGAGATTTTATAGAAAATAAAATTGTTTTTCAGAACAATAATGTAATGTTTGATGGTGATTGTTTTTTTAACACTGATAACGTTTTTTGTGTTTTTAAGAATAAATCCCATTTTTTTGCATATTTATTTATTTATATATAAATTTAGCTCTGAGGTCATGAATGCCTCATATAAGCAAGTACAAACATTCGTTTTTATTAGTATTGGAAACGATGTAACACCTGTTTAATCATTATTATAAAATTTCTTTTTTAGTTTCTTTCAGGTATTTGGCTGCTGAACGGCGGGATCTAAGGAATTGCCGGAAGATTTAATCAAACCACCAATTCATATCAGAAACAATTTTATTGGTTAAAGAGACCGAAACAAACAGGATGCATCCTCGTTAACCAATCAAATTCTCTGATATGAATGATTAAATCTTCCAAACAGTTCCTTAGATCCCGCCATTCAGCTAGAATTACTGAAAGAAACTACATAAGAAATTTTAGAATTCGTTTCTATTTTTTTTTTCCTTCGATCATAAACATTACCATGACTTACTCTGACTCACCGACATTCGCTCTCAAACTCCCCATGAAGACCCTCTTCAGGATAACGAGATCGAATTCCAAAGGAGAGCAGATCGAACCAGAAACGACTCATGGAAGGCAGCTGATGTATGAATAGGGATAGTTAAATTCTGCTGGTACGACCTTACGTCACACATTTTTCATGACGTGGACTAATCAAAAATTGTGCCCGGAAATGGGTTTGTTTACTAGTATCTAGCCAATATTTGTATCTTAAAGAACTTGCTTACTACAATGCAGTGCAGTTAGTAAGAAAAGGAATGTTTGGTTGTGTTTAGGTTAGGTTAGGTTGAAATGGCCGTTCCCAAAGAGGGAACACACTTAGGCCAATTAGGCCCTTTGTGATACCTCGGTGGGGCTATTCTCTTTCCTACCCTAAGAGGAGACTTCGGCAGGATATTTGAATTATTTACGGCAAGCTGGATTCGAACCCGAGCCATGTTGAGACTTCGCACTTCGTAATCCTCAGCTTAGCCAGCTTAGCCATTGCCTCCCTTCTCTTATGTTCAGGGAATAACTGAATTCTTATGAAATTTGATCCATGACTATCCATGGAGAGCAACGACTTAATTACCACTGAGTTTCAAAATTTTATCCACGAAATGCTGAGAAAATATTTATTCCTACTTGGATATCTATTTTTACTGCTCCCCCTGTGATCCTGATCCATTTGTCCTATATAAATATCCGATGAGTGGTTCCCACATAATCACATTTCTGGGATCTTTATGTCTTGCAACGTAAATTGTCATAATTTTCTCCTTAGTACTACTCTTTTAATAGTATTAAAAAAGAACACTTTTTTTTTATACCAACAGATTTTAATTATTGAATAATTTTGTATTTTTGCTGCTCTTTAAACAAATGTAATTGGTGTATTAGTCCGCTGGGAGAAATATCATTAGTTGTCAACACCAGCAATTTATGACTCTCTCGTTTGTTATATAATGGCCGGAGAGCTATAATGAATAAATCAACCATCAGAGAGACTAACAACAACAAATGATGTGCTTTTTGAGTAGGCTAGGTATCATATCTTGCTACGTTATGTCGTTAACGAAATAAAACAAAACAAATGAGTTATTCTCGCACAAATAAAGAGGAGAATTAGAATTTTTATTGAAAGAATTCTAATCAGTCAGAAGAAGAAAGGACTCCACTAGTATCCAAAACCTCTGAATGGTTAGTGAATTTCAAAACATTTCGGTTTCATTGTCAGTCTTAAAATAAAAGTAAATACCAATTGAGACATCCGGCCGATAAAGGATCAATGAACGCGATGATGTTACAAAATTCCGTAGAGATCCAGATTTTTTTGGTTACTCCTGTTCTGTCTCTTTCCTAAATACAACTCCAACGAATAGCTTTTTTGGCATTTAAGCCAATATAATTTGTTGTTCCAACATCTTAGATCTTAAGTTCATCTTACAATTGAACTTGGGGCGTTTCATCAACAGGTAATCGGGATCTTAAGATCCCTTCTTTCTGCAAACATCTCAAATTTCAGATCTTAAGTTCGCATTGGACCTAAGATTTCATTCATAACTTAAAAAGCTAAATGTAACTTTTTATTTATTCAACACTATTTGAATATATGAATAAAATCCATGTTCCGTGTTAATAAGTGCTAACGATTTCGACTCATCATCGAGGTCAATTTCTAAGGATGCATCTGACAAATGTATCCTGGAGAAAAATTTCCCATTTTGTAATCTTTGAATGAGCTCTTCAGACCTAAGATACTGTTCGATATTCAAGTGTGGATTAATTGTTACCTTGAAATCTCCTCAAATTCGTTCTTTACCATTTGGCTTCGAAACAATAACAATTGGAGCAGCTCAATTACTCGTTGGAATTGGTTTCATAATATCCCCGAAGGATATGAAAATGCAGGCAGTCAAAAATAAAAAAAACACTCAATACTCTGTGATCGTTCAGACGTTTCGGGTAAAATTTATTCATCCATCCTCAGTGAACAATTCTAATGAGAGCGTTGAATGAATGGTTTCATAATACCATCTTTTGTTAATCTTTCTAATTATTGATTATTACTGTTGTATACTTTAATACAAAGAGTTCGGGTCGTGGTTTATAAAACTTTGGAATTGACCCTGGACGTAAATATAAATGAGGTCATCAGAGCAGTACTGTACTACTGTGTCATGAGTAGTACTGTACTACTCTGGAGATAATAATTTAATAGATATTAAGGCATAAAACTAAAAAAGTGAAATGTGGGTTAGGCAGTTCTAGCACTGATGGCCTCAAATGTGCTTTAAAATTTGAACAAGTTCCTATACCATACCTATACTGAGAATAGATTCTTAAAACAATTACATATTTCATTAAGCTGAGAAGAATTTGTCGGCTTGAATTCAATGTTTCTAAAATAAGATCCACTGAACTAGCAAATAATATAAATCAATCCAAGAGTTTTGATTTGTTTTTTCTATTAAGTTAATTAGTGTCTCTTCCACATTTTCTCCAAATCAAAACACTTATAAAGCTGATTTGAATAGACTCTGAGCATAGAATATTTTTTTTTTTAAACATTCACACTTTTTTCTCATTCACACTCACATTCACACCGTCTTCTCGGCAACTGAGGCCATTTAAGACTTTTAACGATACTCAGTATGTTTAATATATCAATTGGGGGTCCAGACATTTTTTATTTAAGTCATTTGGTATCCAAATGTCCTTGTCATTCGTCTTAAATAAAATCATAGAGACTGTCTGGGGTCCGAACCCGCGACGTTCGGTATAGAAGGTAGGCACGCTACCAACTACTCCAAGCCCCGTGGGCCTGAGCATAGAAGATAAGCATCAAGAGAGACCCTAATAAGTTAATGAAAAGTTTAAATTTGGTTACCAAATGTTTGTTTTTGCTATACCGTACCACCTAGAGGCTAACTTTAAACAATATTAACTAGATCCACCAGCCGCGAAATCGTGGAGGTCTTGGTTCGACTCCAGGGGGTGCAATTTTTACAATCATATCTCTATAACTTGCTATTTTATCGTAAATAATATGATGTTTTTTCCCAAGACCAGCTTAGATAAGATCTCTTGATTGGTGCAATACCGTAAATATCAAGATGGCAAAATCTGTTGGTACAACCGGATATTAGATCCCTGACTCCATCTTAAAGAACATTTTCCATATTGTTTCAGGTGACAGTGCCGGCGTCGTGGTGGCCGCCACTTCCACCACCAGATCTTACAACCAATACACCAACAGGGGTCAAGCCGCCTGCGAAATCGCCACCCCGTTTAGTACAAGTTGCGTATTCAGTGCTCGAACCCCGAGAACCGGGCGGTTGTCAGCCCCGTGTTCAAATTCAACCTGTAACACCGTTGGCTGCTGTTCCTCTTGCACCGGCAAGAGCCGCGTATCGGGAAGTGCGTGCCGACAACCGTCTCTCCATGCTTGTGCCCCATGCTCCACTCTACCCTCTCTCAAGGATTCATGTACCTGTCTTTGTCCGGCCAATTGTGGTACCGAGTTCATCGATTGGCGCAGGGGGACAACCTGTCGCCGTTCTTGTCATCAGGTCAGTCTTATTATTTTCGTACCCCTCCAGTTTTTTTGTTTTTCCACAAAAGATCATCCTTCCTTTTTATGTAATCTTTGAATAATTACTTCCTAATTCATAGGCCTGATATCCCCATCCATACATTTCATTTATGGGACCAAATCTGTTTCAATGTGATTATGAAATCTTTTACGTTTTAAAGCCATATTTTGTCATTTTGATGTGAAATCATGTCAATTAATGTTCAGAGTTTATATTTAAGATTTCTTGAGTTGGATACCTATGGATATTTAACTAGAAGAAAGGGACGGTAACGTTTCCGGGAACAGCAGCCAGAAAAGCTTTATATTTTATTGCCGACGTTTCGGGTCCTAGTCGCACGTCTCATGGCAAGTCAGAGTTTAGTCCATGTGGTGCGGTAATGAAATTAAATTCATCTGTACTAAACTCTGACAATTTTTCTTAGCCTGAGGATGAGTGCGACTAGTACTCGAAACGTCGGGAAGCTTTTTTTTTATTTAACCTGGCTGCTATCCCTTCTAATTTATATTTAAGGTTTCACACACACTAAAACTTGACTATACTTGACTTGAGTTCACCTTATCTATTTCTTCCATTTCAAAACGAAATTGATAAGATTCCACATCAATTTTATAAAGTGCTTTTTTTTTCTGTGTAAAAATAGAATTGATTTTTTTTCAACGGTTGTTGTGTTTGTTTACAGGGCGAGAGCAAAGAGTGGAGTGCGATTATTGGGAGCTGAAGCATCCTCAGAGCTCTGGAACGTTAGTGTTGAGATTAATCCAGAAACATACACTAGCCACTGTGACTGCCTTCAGACGAGACAGGCCACCAATACCGCCTGTCACATTGGCAGCCTCTTCCAGGTAGGAATCGACAACGTTTTTGTTGCATACACTCATACATCAAAAAAAATAAAAAAATAGGTGACCATGTTGAAAAACTTTCCCGCTATATAACTATCCAATTAAAAGCCGGGGAGCGGGTTCCGGACCCAGGCAGTCCGATGATTTTATTTAAGCCATTTGGATACCAGATGGCTTAAATAGAAATGCCTCAACCCACAATAGATTAATATATATTACAACGAGTATCGTCAAAGTCATAGGCGTAGCCACGGGGGGGGGGGGATTTGGGGGTTCAAACCCCCCCCCCCCCCATTGGACCCAAGCCATGACTAGATATTTAAGCTCTATAATACAAAACACTCTCTCTCTATATATATATTTCATATATAGGGTAAGAGAAAGTAAAATATAATAATTTTCTCTAGCTTAAAAAAAAATCTGGTGGACTGGCGCACAGCACACAACTTTCTCTTACCTTCGGTAATCGAAAGTTGTGTACTGTGCTTGTCACACCAGATTTTTTGTGTCGACATATATTTAGTTCCCGACAGTACGGAACATATGAATTCAGATGTAAAATCTATAAGTAGGGGAAAATATTTATATTTTGATACCATGGCAACCATTTCTTCTATCTTCTCTATGAAATACAAGAGTAAAGTGGTCTTCAGAAGATTTCAATCGCAAAATGAGAATATACATTCTAAAGAGCATCTAAAAAATAATTGATTTTTGAATTTAAAAAAAAAATCGTTGGAGCAAATTTTGAGAAAATCGAAAAAAACTGAAAAAAAGTACATCAGCAAAGTACTAGTACCCTTTGGCCGATTTTGATTAAAAGCTTATTTTTCCGGTCCCGGGCGGTGTTTAACTTAAATATAAAATTTCAACTTCGTAGCTCAATTCCTTCATGCTTAAAATTGAACACAAAACCCACACACACCCACCCACCCACCCACCCACCCCACAGACAGACCATGTCGCGAAAACCACTTTTTTGTATTCAGGGGACCTCAAAACGTGAAGATCCATCAAAATCTCGACATCGAATTTTTGACATGAATCCAATACTTTCTCTCTATATATATATTACATATATACATAGGTAAGAAAAATTGCGGCACTTAATTAAGAAAAAGGGCGGGCCCGAGCCACCTCGAGGGGGGCCAGTCATATATCTCATTAGACGCCTTATACTGCCCTATTAGTCGGGGGGAGAAATGATCCTAAACCCCCCCCATCAAAAATTCCTGGCTACGCCTATGGCTCAAAGTTCAAAGTCTTAAATGGCCTAAGTTGCCGAAAAGACTGTGTGAATGTGTGTGTGAGTGTGAGTGTGCATGAGAAAAAAAAAAAAAAAGCCGGGGAAAGTTTTGCTACTTCGATGCCTATTTTAATTAAATTGACCCTCGCCTTTACTTTCACTGGTCAATCATCAAATTCTTTATTCTTCCTAAATCCCACAAAATCAAAGCAATTAATCTATTATGCAATTAAAATTTAATAAATTTAAACAAATAATGTATGTGAGATTTAAATATATTAATTTTCCAATTAAATTAAATACTTAATTTTATCTCGATATATTCTTTGAAATAACGAAGTTTGAAATCTTGGAACGCAATTTTTTTTGTCTTCTGACTAGCCGAACGGATTGTTATGAAATTTGCTCCAGGTCTAGAGGATATTGTCCTAATTATTATGGCTGAGTTTCAAAAGATTTGGTTTAAGAGATGCTGAGAAAATCGCGGTTCGCGATAATAATTTACCGTTCATTTTTACCGCTCCCTGCGGTCTGATTCACTTCTAGTTATAATACCATCTTAAGCCCACTTAGGACTACAAATCCGCCAAACCTAATCCTAATCCGATAAATAGTTTCAGAGATATAGTCAAAAAAAGCCCATTACACATTAAATTTTTTTTTTTTTCCTTTCCGAGGGGCGTTATGACCTGAAACGTAAAGATATATAAAAAAAAAATAAATAATTCCCCCCTTTCCATTGCATATAATATATTGAGGAGAAAGTAAAAAATACAGATACGTATTTTATTTTTGATTAATAACGAATAAATAACGTGAAACATATTTTATTTGTATCTTTTTTTTTAAATTTTGTATTCCACCTATAAATAGAATGTCGAGAACCCTTCTGTTTAACCCTTAAACATCTCTCAGAAGATTTAATCAGTGGAATGAATTTCATCTTTTCCTTTGATTGAGATAAGATTATCTCATCATCATTTATATTAATTTTTTTTTTTTTTTTTTTTATTTCCTGAACTGAATACACACACACACACACACACACACACACACACACACACCATCAAATGATTCCAATTTAATTTAACATTACAATATGTTCTTAACCATAGGCACTCCAGGCCAAAAATCTGGTGTGACTGGCGCACAGCACACAACTTTCTCATACCTTCAGTAATCGAAAGTTGTGTTCTGTGCTTGTCACACCAGATTTTTTGTGTCAACATATATTTAATTTCCGACAGTACGGTACATTCGCTTTTCATTTATATGTGAAAATATTTATATTTTGTTACCATGGCAACCATTTCTCCTATCTTTCCTATGGAGTACAAGAGTAAAGTGGTCTTCAGAAGATTTCAATGGCAAAATGAGAATATACATTTTAAAGAGAATCTAAAAAATAATTGATTTTTGAATTTAAAAAAAAAATCATTGGAGCGAATTTTGAGAAAATCGAAAAACAAAAACTGAAAAAGTACATCAGTAAAGTACTAGTACTCTTTGGCGCCGTATCTCCCCTGAAATTAAATATTCATATGAATAAATTGACAAACCACCCTGCATGTTTATCAAATATTAATTTAGTTTGTTATTAATAAAGACAGACCACAATATACAGGAGGATTTTTGTAAACTTAAATTGAAAGTAAAATTTGACAAATTAATTAAACTCTGGGAAATAATTCATAAATCTATCTCTCTATCATTATTATTAATATATAAAGCTCAGATTAAAAGAAAAAGAGAAAGAGGGAGAATTATTATATAAAATATAAATAGGCCATTAATTTTAATTGAAATAGAATAGAATAATTGGGATGTATAATAAATGAATACCTGAATTGAAAAGATAATTAGAAATTTAATCCAAAGGCAGGGGGGGGGACACTACCTACACCGGCCAAAAAAAAGATCTTGAAGATAGTGTAATTCGTTAAATAATAAATATTTTACTTTCTCTTATCTAAAAATATATATTATTCCCGCCCGCGCCGGATGTGAAGGTAGTGATTGGGTTGTGTCGGGTGGGGTGTGTGATTGTTTCACCCACTCCGCTCCCGCTTCCTTTCCAGTTATATTAAAAAGTATGGAATTATATATTATATATATATATATATATATATATATATATATATATATATATAGGCCTATGTATATAGACAGAAAGTATTGGATTCATGTCAAAATTTGGATGTCGAGATTTTGTTTTGAGGTCTCCTGAGTCCAAAAAAGTGGTTTTCGCAACATGGTCTTGAATGTCTTGGTGTCTGTGTGTTGTCTGTGCTCAATTTAAGAGCATGAAGGAATTGAGATACCCTTGAAATTTTTTGAAGCACACTTTACTCTTTTTTTTTTAACACTCACACTTTTTTCTCATTCGCACACACATACACACAGTCTTTTCTGCAACTTAGGCCATTTAAGACTTTATTCGATATTCGTATATTATTAATTTGGTAACCAAATGGCTTAAATAAAATCATCGGACTGCACTTTACTCTTGTACTTCATGGGAAAGATAGAATAAATAATTGCCATTATAACAAAATATAAATATTTTCCCATGTTTATATATTTTACATCTTGAATTCAAATATATCGGCGGAAACTACTAAATACACTGGGCTTCAAAAATAATGGAACACTAAAAAGACCTATTCTAATCTATCTAAATAGCCCCCAGGCAACTCCACGAGGAGAGGGAGTTGCTGTGACATCCCGTCCTGTGGAAGGGACGTAAAGAAGGTTCCCTCTCAGTGATGCATTCTTCGAAAGGAGTAGGAGCTGAGGGAGTCCCTCCTCAAAAGGACATTCTCCCTAGCATAGAAGAGGTTGGAAGGAGCCGGTTGGAACCAGAAAAAGGATTAGTTCACTAGCTAGAAACGAAAGCAGGGGGAGAGAGTTAGAGATAGGAAATAATGTTACTTTACGGAGTGCCGGTTGATCGCTATGGCCAGAGGCCCTCAAAAGGTGTGTGTTTCGTACACGGAAGCACCTCGGGTAAATAAACGGGGATCCCGAAAGGAATTTCAAATAATAATAATAATCTACCTAAATGATACTGTAATTTATTAAACATTTAATATGAAATATTTTATACATTTCTAAGTAAATTTAACACAAAAACAAATCAATTTAATAAATATTACAATTTAAATAAAACAAAGACAAAAATGTCGAAATTTTTTTTATTAACGACAAATTCCTAAAATTTTAAAATAATCTTTCCATTTCCGTTTCTCTGTCTATCTTATTGGAAATTCTAATAAAAACAAATTTTTTAATTAATATCCAACAAAACATATCGAGATTATGTTGATTTGTCCCTCAAATTGAAAATCGACATATTTTTCTTTATTTTATTTAAATTGAAATTATATTTGTGTTAAATTTACTTAGAAATGTATATTTCACACACATCTTAAGAAACAAAATGTTACCTTATTTTTGACGCGCAGTGTACTGGTATTTTTCGACACAAAAATTTGGAGTGATGAGCACAGAACACAATTTTGAATTACCAAGGGTAAGAGAAAGTTGTATGCTGTGCGATTAGTTACACCAGATTTTGTCTTATTGTTAAATTTGTATATAAATGATGGAAAAATTTGATTCATTTAGTGCCTTAGAAAATGATTTCTCTCTCTCCGTTTACTAGAGAATTTCATTAATTTAATGATGTTTTGAACATTAGTAAATTAGAATAGAAAATGTGTCTTTGCATAAATAAAATTGCCAGAGCTTGAGGGCCTGGCCTTTAAGACAAAATGAATTCGGGCCATTAATTAAATTCATACAAGTTTAATCTAAATTGAAGAAGATCGTAACATCGTAATGAGATGAGATGAAGCAGCAGAGGCAGCAGCAGCATCGAGAGGACTTTTGCTAATCAGCATCTCTCGGTTGGCCATTCGCCGGATGTAGTCTGGCCAAAATGTCAGGAAGGTCATTATAAGTGCTGGGGGTGGGAAATCATCAGGCATAGGAGAGAGGGAGAGGAATTAATTCGAAACTTTGCCTCTGAGAGAGAGAGAGAGAACATATGTTACAGCTAATTGATTTAATAATTAATATCTCCTAATTTGGGCAAAAAAAAAATAGATATCACGTTTGCTATTTGATTGAACTCGGGATCTCTATTTGCGATGTGGAAAGTGAAAAGGGACCTCTTGTCGGAAAATGAGCTATTGATATTTTATTGTAGAGGATAATTCCCTGAACATTTTAAGACCAAAACCACTCAAAAACTAAAAAACTTACAGCCTTTCAAATTTATAAATATAAAATATGGGGATTCCGATAGGTATATAATATCAAATAATGTGTAATAATGACCAGTGGCGTAGTGAGCTTATCTCGCGCCCGGGGCACAATACCTTTTTAGCGCCCCCCCCCCCCATTCGAAAACCATATAATATTATATGTAAAATATACAAAATTATTATATTAAACTGGCACTAAATTTAAAATATATTTTCCAGAAATAAATTATAATCAAAATAAAAATTATCCAGCATTTCTTTGTTTTGCGGACCATTTGGCGCCCCTTTGGGAGTAGAGCCCGGGGCATGATAACCCCCCTTGCTCCCCCCTCACTACGCCACTGATAATGACTATCATGGAGATATCTCTCTTTTTGAATCGAAATGTTAAAAAGTCCTGTCTTTTGAACTTAATCATTTTTGACCTCAATTAACACTGTGCAAACATAGATTATTTTTTTAAATTTTGTTTGAACTTTAAAATAAAAAAGAGAATATTTGCATTTGTCTGCATTTACTTTTTAATTAAAACATTTAGGAATATTATAAAAACAACAAAAAAGGTTAGCAAAAGAAAATGTAAATAAAATTAGAACATGTGCGGTCTCTAATACCAAGGTTGGAGGATTTTTTTGTTTTTAATAAAGTCGGTGTCTGGAGTGAGAGTAATAGGACTACTCTTAGGTCCCTACAATGGTAGGTTTGTCACTGTGAAATTTTGTTCATTAATATCGTTAATAATTTGCACGAATGATAAGGACCAACCTATAGAACATCGGTAATATATGTTTTTTTGCATTCAGAGATGGGAAAAATTCATTCGTTTATATTTACATGTTTTTTAATGACACCTGTATGATTTTGTTTTGATTTTTCTTTCCAAAATTAACGAAAAATGTCTTTTTCTTCTGTGATTATTTCAAAAACTATTCAGTTTTCGGAAAAATATCAAAGAATAAAAACTTTTTAAAATTGAGTATTTTATCATGAAAATTTCGAAATTTCTGAAAAATTATTTATCCGCGGTGCTTAAGTGCACGAAGACACACACCTCAAACCGAACGGTCTTCTGGCCGTAGCCATCTACCGGCACCCCGTGAAGTTACATCATTTCCTATCTCTAATTCCTCCTTCTGCTTTCGTCTCTAGATAGTGAACTAATCCTTATTTCTGGTTCCTTTTATTCAACCTCTTCTATGCCAGGGAGGATGCTCCTAGTTTGAGGAGTCGCGACTCCTTTCGAAGAATACAACACTGAGAGGGAACCTTCTTTACGTCCCTTCCACAGGACGGTATGTCACAGCATCTCCCTCTCCTCGTAGTTTCCTGGGGGCTATTGTGGTGGGATCCAATTTTGACGATTTGTTTACATTAAATAAATATTTTTATTTAATGAAAAAATCCCGCACATCGAGAATTTGAACACGGATCTTCTTTGTACAGTTGGTGTTAATCATTTTGGCTGTTTCCCTTTATAAAGTTGATGAACTCAAAGACCCAAGGGAGAGAGAAAGTCCGCCCCCCCCCCACCAACACCGTATCCTATAAAAAGCCCTATTTATGGTTATTAAGGGAGTTGGAGGGCCGTCGTAAAGCGCCGTCGGCAGCATCCACTTTTGCACCCTTTCTAAACCACTATGGATTCATCAACAAAATAACATGTCTTGTTCTTGTTGTTGTTGATGTTGTTGTATTTTGATTCTGTTTTATTACAACATTTTTCTATTTATGAAAACGATAAAGACCGATTTTAGCATCAAAAGAGAGAGAGATAGATAGATAGATAGATATATTTATTTGCAACGGGCCAGAGCTTGGAAGCTCCATTGGCCCTCCTTAGATTGTACATTGTTTTGTCTGACAGATGTTTTACATTCGTGAACATAGTTATACAATTTTATTTGTAAGAATAAGAAAAACAATTTTACAGTCTTGATTAGGTATCCATTCACAGACCGCGCAAGCCCCTCTACGCAAGTCCACCATACTCAAGAAGAATGATAAAACGAAAACACTCACAAAAAAGATAAAAAAAGCACCCTGGCGCCACCTAGCCGGCAAGGAACGAAGCAACCCCCGCCGAGAAAGCCGAATACGAGGTCGCCCCCCTCGTCCGCACGGGGAGGCCGTTCCAAAGGCGGATTGAGACCACCCGAAACGACCTCCCATAAAGGAAGGTTCTGTGGGTGGGCACACTAAGATCGAGCGGCCTAATCCTGGATCCCGTCCGAGTGAAGTAATCCCTCAGGTAGACAGGACACTCACCCCGCAGGATGCGCCATGTCAGTCTCAAGCATGCCATAGCACGCAGGTCCGTTACCCTCATCCATCCCAGCTCCCTGTAGAAAGGAGATATATGCTCATCCCTTCTAAGTCCGAGGACGAACCGAAGAGCATAGTTTTGAGATCTTTGTAGTTTGTTTATTAAGATGCATGTAAGGTCCGTCATGATTACTAGACTATAATTTAAATGAGGGAAGACCAAAGCCTGCACCAGTTTCGCCCGGAGCCTAGCGGAAAGAAAGTCCGCTCGCTGTTTTAAGGTATGGATCGCACGCGAGACACGACCGCACACCGCCTCTACCTCCGGGACCCAGGAGAGAGTGTCGTCATAAATCACACCCAGGTTTCTCGCCCTGCCAGACAGCGGGAGAGCAACATCACTCACATATATTTCATTCAACGAGTCCTCACATATCTTGTTTCGAAGTCTTGAGTAGCCAACTATCATAGCCTTGCATTTCAAAGGGTTCACCTTCAAACCAACCTCCCCGAGCTCAACGACCACCCGCGCAATATCCTCGTTAATCAAATCTATTTTACTGTTTAAATTGTTAATGTCCGAATGAATGTATATCTGGAGGTCGTCTGCGTAAAGATGGTATCTGCAATATTTTATCACGTTAGGGATAGAGTTTATATACAAGAGAAAAAGGAGTGGTCCCAAGGCAGATCCCTGGGGCACTCCCCTTAACACAGGCCTACAATGAGACTTAGCCTGACCGACCGTAACGTACTGGGTTCTGCCGGACAGATAGGAGCAGAACCAATTAATGACCGAATTAGAAAGATTGTACTCCCCCAGCCGCCCCACAAGTATCCCATGGTCAACCGAGTCAAAAGCCTTCGACAGATCAAGAAGCACGAGCACAGTGACCTGTCTGACATCCATAGCTCCTCTGATGTCATCGGTTACCTTTACTAAAGCCGTACTAGTCCCGTGTAACTTCCGAAAGCCCGATTGATGGATGTTTAGATAATTTGATTTGTCTAGGTGGGCGGACAGCTGGTCAAACACAATTCCCTCAAGAACCTTGGCAAGCGCCGAGATTATGCTTATGGGACGATAATCGGACGGTTGTGTGGGATTAGGAGTCTTTTTTATGGGCCTCACCATCGTCTTCTTCCACAGCTCCGGGAAGGCTCCACCCTGAAGGGAGTAGTTAACAAGATGCGACATGGGCTCAGACAGCACATCCACCAAAAGCCTCATCATTTCCGTCGTTATTCCATCCGACCCGGCACCTTTAGATTTAATTTTCAAGATTTGCCTCCTAACCTCAATAGGGGTGACATGTTGAAAAAAGAACGCGCCCCCTCTGCCGACATCCCCCACGAACTCGGCAGGCGAGCAGTTAACTGCACCGCCCGGAGCCGTAAAAAAATCATTAAGATCATCAAGGGGGACCGACGGGAGATCCAGCGGAGTCGCCCTCCCAATACCCAGGTGCTTCAATTTGCTCCAGAGCTCAGAGGCAGGAAGCTCCTCAGAAAGAGCGATCGACCCATATTTAAACTTGGCATTCCTGATTTTATTCTTAATTTTATTTCTTAGAAACCTGTGACCCTCGAGGATTTTTGGGTCACCCGATCTTTTAAACTGTTTCCAGAGGTTGTCCCTTGCTCTCAATAAACCTCTTATTTCCCTGGTAATCCAGGGGGGATCCCCCTCCCTCACCGTCAATCTCCTCACAGGGGCATGGACATCATAGATGGAAGAGATGCCCTCGGACACAAAATGCGTCATTCTATCGACCGAATCCATACGTTCCATCATCACCCATGGATAATTTATAGCATCCCCCATCAGTCTCTCCCGGTTGATCCCTCTAATATTTCTGTGGAATATTAATCTAGGCTCAGGACGGTTGGTGTTGATTCTAAGATTTAGATATAGCAGGTCATGACCCGACAGTCCCGATGCCCCACGCTGCCCGAAACTCTCAACGATAGACCTGTCATTTACAAGGATTAGATCTATAAGAGTGTGAGAAGTCGCGGTATGATGAGTAGGGTCCTTGTTGAGCAAGGACAGATTCAAGGAATTAATTAAATTATTCATATAATTATAGTCATAATTTATGAGGTTGCCCGTCATGTCTATATTTAGGTCACCCAGAAGTATGAAATACTTGTAGAGATGTAAGTGATTAAGTATATCATCCTCAACCTCGGACAGGTAGCCTATCTTGGGAGGACGATAACATAGAGTTAACAGGACCTTCTGGTAACTTATCTCTAGCTCCACAATCATGTACTCGGGCCTAAAAGCCACTGTTTGGTCCGACCTGCTGATCAATTTGATATTTATGCTAGATCTCGTGTATATGGCAACCCCCCACCCACGCGGGAGATTCTATCATTCCTCAAGATCTTGTACCCAGGGAGGTGAACAACAGTGTCCGAGATATGGGGCTTCAACCACGACTCTCCAACACAAATCACATCAAATTCGCTATTATTAAATAATTGGTAAAATTCCGAAAAGTTCCCGACGAGCGACTGGGCATTCACGTGAGCAATCCGCGCCCCACCAGCCAGGCCCACCAGATCAGAGCGACCGTTAATCATGTTAATTAAGAATATCTATACGTGTTACGAAATTAATTACGCGACGAGACAGTGGACAATAGAGGGTCGGAGCCCGCGCCGCCTTGTGAGGTACAATGTGCAAAGAAAACAACAGTTAGTAAAATTGTATAGTTTCAACTAGGTATAATGTGTGTTATCAGACAATAAAGTAATTAGTCTCCTTATACAATGCGGGCGAAGACGCCTTCAACAGCGCAGCCCGGGGCATCTCCCGGTGAAAGCAAATAAAATTAATATATTTATTACAATGTGTGTTTATAAAAATATTTAGTTGGCCATAATGAGATACAACATAACATGACAATGAACCGACAATAGAGCCGAAGGAGGGGAAAGGGTACTGAGGTTTAACCTATAATGCCTGTGGGAATAGCCAGAATAATACTCTGTCCAGTAAACATTAAAAGAATAAAATCTACTACTCCCGAATCAGTCACCCAACTTATATTAAATAATGAATTAGAGTTTAATTTAGAATGAGTAGTTTTGGAATAATTCTCCCTCCCCCACCATTTTCTCTCTCCTGCGAATCCCTGTGAACAAATTAGGTTGGTCGTTATTAATAAATAGAAATCCAACTAGAGAATTCCCCCCCCCCCCCGCCCCGATCAATCCCATGGCCATACTCTCTACATCCCACTATTTACACCCTTAATAATAAAGCCCTGTAGTGAAAAATGTTATGTTCATTTGGTTTTTTTTTTTTTTTTTTTTTCTTATTTTTGTTTCTGTTTCTATTTTTTATTTTTATTTATTTAATTATTTATCCATTTATTTATTTTCTCTTTATTTTATTTATTTATTTTTTTTTTTTTTTTTTTTCATAATGTCATGCTTTGCATCCTTGATATTTCAAATACCTATAGAGTTATTATTATAAAGTATAATTAATCAGTTATTTATAAATCTATATATGTTAGATTAATAATGATTGATATGGAAGATTAGTTTAATATACTTAGAATCCTAGTAATTATATAGTTTGCCAAAACACAAAAAAAACAATAAAAGTTAAGAATTCTTCTTCGACAAAAATTTTCTATCAAATTAGATATTAATAAAAGTATTTAAAAGAATTACAAATTGTCCTTTTAAAGAGACTTATCAAAATTTAATCCGTTCACATTTACTATATCATTTCCCAATTTTTCCCTTTTCTCCTCCATTCAACATATTAACCATAATAATTAGAAATCAATAAAAATCAGATGAGAAAGAAAATTAAGGCGTTTCGGTCAAATAATTTGCAATCAACATATATTATGTACCAATGATCAATAGAAAACATGAACAAAACACCTGAACATATATGTGAGAGTCACTTATCGTTAATTATATGGTGAAATTGCCCCGTTCTGGCCCTTGTAGAAAATTTTTCCATTGGAGGTCCACACGTTTTTGCTGCCGAATTGGTCGAGCGCTGTCTTCAGGAGTTGTCGGCGATGGTAGGTCAGATCCTCTCGTATTGAGATCCCCGAACTCTTCAGCCTGGATTTCAGTTTGTAAATTTTTGATTTTATTATTTGTGAGTTAAATCTCACTAATATAGGCCGGGGACGCGTACGTTCGTTGTTATTGGCATTTTTACGACCGAGACGATGACAGCGGTCCAAATCTCTGTCCTCTATCTCGATGTTTAGCTTGTCAGTGAGTGTATTTTTCACTGAGATGAACGGATTATCTTCCCCTGTAGCGGGCTCCTGCATCCCGTAGATGACGATGGAGTTGCACTTTGACATTTGCTCGAGTTGGTCAATCCTTTTAAAGTTTTCTCTTTTTAGGTCCTCCATACCCTTTTTGAGATCAGCAGTGAGGTCCTCAACGATTTTTGTCAGCGCAGGTTCGAGTGCCCTGACCAGCCTGTCCAAAAAATCCTCGTCCTCAAGAACGTCCCGAAGGGCGGCCTTAATTGTTTTAGTCGTCTCACTGTTGGTTTTCGGGGGCATAATGGCACTATTTAGATAATTTGGGATGAAAAGACACAAAGTTTCATCAAAAGTGACCGAGAAGGATGCCCCGAGAGCGAGAGCTGCCTCAGACGCACCCAGCGAGCATGACAGTTGGAGAGC
>JAKCPI010014460.1:0-17382 GCA_023213315.1 Euborellia annulipes | reverse complement strand
TAAGTTAAATAAAAGCATTTAATAATATATTTATGGGGCATTCCACGCCAACTCGACCACTTTGAACCCGACCATTTTTGATTTGGCTGAAACTTTGTCATCTTTTTGTACCCTATTGAAAACGTGTCTGAGAATTTTTCAGATTTTACGACCCAGCCAAAAAAAGTTATAGCATTTTCAAAAACATCGATTTTTTTTTAAATAACCGTAAAACTGTCAAAAATTAACTTATCGGGACGATTTTTTTTTGAAATTTTTGTCTTTAAATTACTTTTCAGAAAAAAATATGACAAATTTTACAGATTCATCTTGAACGTTTTTTTTGACATTTTCGTAAAAAAACAAAAATTTCGGGATGAATGACACTTTTTTTTTTAATTTTTTTTTTTATAAAAACTTTGATTTTTTCTACAAGTGCTCTGAAAATTTCAGAGTGGGATTATTTACGTTCTATTTTTTTTATTTTTGAAAAAAAAAATTTTTTTCTCCGCTTATTTATCATGATGGTGCTCTTAAATTCTTCCAGGATTGACTGAGATTCTAGAAAATTGAAGAAAAATAATAATAATAATAGTTAGGGGTGATGAAAATCGAGAAAATTCCATTTATCCTGAAAAAATTAGAAATTAGTTGTGTATTCAACTACTGAAGAATTTGAAGCGTCAAGTAAAAGCTTAGAAACCTGGGCGTAACTAGGGGGTGCCGGGGGCCTGGCCCTCCCCAGAGAGCTCCTTGCCCCAAGAAAAATTAAAGGGGGGCCATGGGACCAGCCATCTTCCAGTGGGCCTGGAAAGCCCCATATTTTTTCAATTTTTCTTGGGGCAAGGAGCTTTCTGGGGAGGGCCAGGCCCCCCCGGCACCCCCCTAGTTACGCCCAGGTTTCTAAGCTTTTACTTGACGCTTCAAATTCTTCAGTAGTTGAATACACAAGTAATTTCTAATTTTTTTCAGGATAAATGGAATTTTCTCGATTTTCATCACCCCTAACTATTATTATTATTATTTTTCTTCAATTTTCTAGAATCTCAGTCAATCCTGGAAGAATTTAAGAGCACCATCATGATAAATAAGCGGAGAAAAAAAATTTTTTTTTTTCAAAAATAAAAAAAAATAGAACGCGAAATAATCCCACTCTGAAATTTTCAGAGCATTTGTAGAAAAAATCAAAGTTTTTTATAAAAAAAAAAAATTAAAAAAAAAAGTGTCATTCATCCCGAAATTTTTGTTTTTTACGAAAATGTCAAAAAAAACGTTCAAGATGAATCTGTAAAATTTTGTCATATTTTTTTCTGAAAAGTACATTTAAAGACAAAAATTTCAAAAAAAATCGTCCCGATAAGTTAATTTTTGACAGTTTTACGGTTATTTAAAAAAAAAATCGATGTTTTTTGAAAATGCTATAACTTTTTTTTGGCTGGGTCGTAAAATCTGAAAAAATTCTCAGACACGTTTTCAATAGGGTACAAAAAGATGACAAAGTTTCAGCCAAATCAAAATGGTCGGGTTCAGAAGTGGTCGAGTTGGCGTGGAATGCCCCTATATAAATGTGTAACAATGTTATTTATTTATTTATTTTTTTTAATCTCCTGAAAAAATAGATATTTTGAGTTATGGCACTCTTGCAGCAAAGGGATATAGTCTGAGGAAATCGACAAGATGCGATGTAATTTGTTTGGCGATCTCTATTATAAAATATCGTTCAAGCCTCGTAAAGTAATGGCTACTTTTTTGGTAAATACAAAAAGAAATAAATATTTAATTATTTTCAAATAAATTAAAATTAATTATTAATACTAGTCCGGCTTCGGCGAGCTAGCATCCTGGATTGGCTCTTATTTTTCCTCTAAGAACATCACAAACTCAAGCTTGTTAGTGAGAGAATCTTTAGAAAGTCCTCTTTTTTTTTATTAATATTCAACTTTTTTTTATTAATTATTATCTTAGTTGAAATATCTTCCTTGTCCTTCATTTTTCCAAAATATCATTTAAAAACGCACGTTAAATTATTTTCTATTAAAAAAATATTTATCCAAGTTGTTATTTCTTTGTAGATATAACAAAAATATCAAGCCAGTGTCTAAATAAAAAAAAAAAAAATATTTACTTTTCTTGAAAATGTGGACTACCTCTAGGATAGGCATACTGTAAATATTTATTTGATAATCTTTAAATTTTTTCATCCTATTAATTATTTCTATTCCTTTTATTTTTTTTTCCTCTGAGCTGAGCTCAATAACTCAACAGGCTACAGTAACAAATTCAATATTTAAGTTTCTAAGTTGTTTAATTTGAGACAAGAATTGGCTTAATATAAAATGACCTTATCTTTGTGTTTTTTTTTTCCTTCCTAAAATAGTTCGAAAGAAAATTTTCTTTAGAACCAAGTCAATACTTGATACGTTATTTACTTGAAAACTTTTCTTACTTTCAATTCTATTCCTATACTGTGCTATTGAATGATGTTGAATAAAATAACTTATTTTATAATATAAAATTATCAATGATTGGTTTTAGCATAAATCGGAATTCACTGACCGGACAGATTAATTATGTGATTAGTAAAGACGAGATTAACGTTATCTTTTCATTTTCAATGCAGGGTCCTTTAATTACGAATAAAAAATATATTTAATGAAATAAAAGCTAACGAGGTTCGACTATTATATATACGAGTATAGAAGATTATTTTACGGGACTCATTTTTTCACCCAAACATGTATTTCCATCAAAATCTCGACATCGAATTTTTGACATGAATCCAATACTTTCTCTATATATAGTTTATATACATATAAATAGGTAAGAGAAAGTAAAAAATCGTATCTAAAAATTTCTTGAAAGTTATTTGAGTATAACTATCGGCAGTGACGTTATTTTCAAATAAATAAAAAAATAATTTTTTAAAATTATTAATGAAGAAAGAATAAAAAAGTCACGAAAAGTTGTTTGAGACTGGTATGTCGTGGTACATTTGACTTATGTTTATTTTAATTTTTGCGATTTCTGAACTTTCGTCTCTAGCTCGTGAACTAATCCTTATTTCTGGTTCCTCTTATCCAACCTCTTCTATGCTAGGGAGGATGTCCTAGTTGAGGAGGGACTCTCTCAGCACCGGCGTGTAGCCTACTCCTTTCGAAGAGGGAATCTTCTTTACGTCCCTTCCACAGGACGGGCAGCAACTCCCTCTCCTCGTAGAGTTGTCTGGGGGCTATTGCGGCGAGATCCAATATTCCAATCCAATACCTGTTTGAGGATTTGTTTACATTAAATAAATATTTTTATTTATTGAAAAATCCCGCACGCCCAGGATTTGAACGCGGATCTTCTTTGTAGAAGCCGACATCCTACCCCACTACACCAGTGAGATGTATATGTTTATAAAACTTTCAAACGTCTTTTCTCGAATTATTGAATTTTGGACTTTCGTCACTATGATTCTCTGCAGGCGATATATAGCCTAATACTATTTATTAGTAATTAATTATTTACATATCCTATTTAGATTTCCATAAAATTAATATAAATATTAAAGACATTTTTCTTTTAAAAGACAAGTAGAAAAATAGCTGGTTAAAGATGATTTCTCTCTCTCTCTCTCTTCAAGTTTAAATTTCCCTTTGATTGAATACGATGCTGAAAGATGCAAAGGCGAGAAGCAGAGAGATAAAGATAAATACATAGAATAGACACAAACAGAGAAGATGACAAGTGAAAACCCAAAATCCAGGGCCCAGGCGCTCCTCAATGGGCTCAAAGGCGGTCAAAATACACAGACAGCCTCTTGAATGGATCACCGAAATGTGTGTGCGTCTGTATATGTTTCTTTTGGAATTGAAATCGAGCTTTGAATGTTGAGAGAGAGAGAAGAGAGAGAGGAGAATGAGAAAGCAGACTGGTGAGAGAGAGAGAAACGAAAAAATCCAATTCAGCTTGATGAAAATTTATTGTATAATTTTAATATAATTTATCATTGAGGATTTGTTGATGTTACATTTTGAAATATTCCACAATTGTATGTTAATTGGAATGACATAAAAGAAAAAAAAAATCGGAATTCCAAAGAATTCTTATCTCAATTAAAATAAATTCTATGATTGCTATTCATATTAATATTTATTAAAGAAAATAATCTGGTTTTTTACTTTCTCTTACCTCTACATATACTGTATGTTAATATATAGAGAGAGAAACTATTGGATTCATGTCAAAAATTCGATGTCGATATTTTGATGGATATACACGTTTTGAGGTCCCCTGAATCCAAAAAAAGTGGTTTTCGCGACAAGGTCTGTCTGTGTGTCTGTGAACAAAATATCTCAAGAACGAAAAGAGCTAGGAGGTTTAAATTTTATATTTAAGTTAGTCACCCCCATGGGACGTGACACGAAGCTTTTGAACAAAATCGACCAAAGAGTACTAGTACTTTTCTGACGCACTTTTTCAGTTTTTTTCGATTTTCTCTAAATTTGCTCCAATGATTTTTTTTTAAATTCAAAAATCAATTATTTTTCAGATTCTCTTTAAAATGTATATTCTCATTTTGTCATTGAAATCTTCTGAAGACCACTTTACTCTTGTACTCCATAGAAAAGATAGAAGAAATGGTTGCCATGGTAACAAAATATAAATATGTTCCCATACTTATAAATATTACCTATATTATCTTGAAAATCGAATGTACAGTACTGTCGGAAACTAAATACATGTCGACACGAAAAATCTGGTGCGACCAGTCACACCAGTTTTTTTTTAAATTTGGAATTAAAAAAAAAAAGTATTTGAAAAATACTTTAAAAGTACATCAGTAAGGTACTAGTATTTTTTGGCCGATTTTGTTCAAAAGCTTCGTGTCACGTCCCAGGGGGTACCTAACATTGTTCTTAAGATATTCCCAGACAGATGCACAGACCATTTTGCAGGACCCACTTTTTTGGACTCAAGGGACCTCAAAACGTGCAGTTCCATCAAAATTTCTACATCGAATTTTTGACATGAATTTAATACATTTATTCTTTCTATATATATATCAACAAAAAATATATAGGTAAGATAAAATAATAAATAAATCTTTCTTAGAGCAGCGTTTATGCATAGAATAGTTGGTCAATTCTATCTGCCCACAGACAGAAATTTTTAGGGGGCGGGAAAGGGGAGGGAATAAAAAAAAGGATTATCATCTAACTATTTAGTCTCCGTGCCTATTTATTTCACTTAATTGTAATACTCATATTTAAGTTTTTAAATATATAGTAGGCTAGGCTATCTATAAATTTTTCTTTTAATTAAAGAGAGGCGTTATCAATTTCAGCGGGAGAATTTTCTCACATGATCTGTATTGAATTTGATATGCGTAAACAATATCCAATGTTGATGTTTAATTAGAAGCTGAACCAAAGTACACGTGTAGGGCCGTTATTATAAAGTGATATCTGATTTTATCTGTCGATATTTGCAAATATCTCTCTCTATAATCACTCAAGATAAGTGTTGTTCATACAGCTATACATTATCTACTATAACCAAGTAGAGATTCAATTATTTTTTATAATAATTAATAAATTTTTTAATCTGTTTCTCATTATACAATAAATGTAGAATTAAATTTTGTCTAGAGAAAGAGAGAGATAAAAAAGAGGAGAGATTAAAAAAGTAAAAAAAAGTGATGCGTCAAATGAGGGACCAAATAGCGAGGCATTAAGTTTCCACAATGAGACAGACAGACGGACAGACAGAGAGAGAGAGAGATCTTTTCATTCGATGAATGAATGTCCATTGTCAATTTTAAACAAGCTTTTCATTTAGTTCCCTTTATGTCTAAACTTTCTAAATTAATTAGAAACTCATTGGTATCCAGAATTTCAATATTATTCATTCATCTAAAATTTTTTGATGTTTTATTAAATTTCATTTTTTTTATATATATAGAGGAATGGAGGGTAATATGAAATACCATAACTTATGGGAAGATGCTGGAAGATTAGAAGGAATAAGGTCGAATTGAAACAAACTTTTGAATGTTTTAAACACGTTCTTTATGGTTTTAAGTTTCAAAAAAAAATTGTAGGTACCGTTTTTTGAGTAAACAAAAAAAGTCCGTTGGCGGGTAATATGGAATAGGTAGGTATTGAGGCGAATATGAAATACTTGTTGTCATGTAGGGTAATAGGGATTAGGTTTGCATTTTGAATGAAAATCTCAATTAATCTTCGTAAAACAATGTATTAATATTTGGTGGGAATTTAAAAAGAATGTTGAACATTTTATTTATTTATTTAGGGGCCATTCATTAATTATGTAAGGACAATTTTAGTCATTTTTGACCTCCCTACCCCCATGTAAGTATACATAAGATTTCTCGAACCCCCCTCTCCTTTCTTACGTAAGACTTTATCAGTTATTTGTTTGTTTTTTCAATAAGCAATAATAATTATTAAAATAGAATTTAAATTACATTGTACACTATAAAATAAAGGAAACTATTGGGAATCCAAAATGAAATTAGATTCTTTGTATTGAATTTTGATTCAAAAAGTATTACGTAAGAATAAGTTTTACGACCCTCTCCCTACATAAGGACATGTAGAGATTTTCTTAACCTCCCCCCTCCCCCCTCAAGACCCTTACGTAATTAATGAATGGCCCCTTAGAATATTTAATATTTATTAAAATTTTAATATTTTCAATTTATAATATTAATATAAATAAAGAATTTTGTAATATAAATTTATATTATAAATTCAGGATTTGCAAAATTCGCATATGTAGATTTCTCCTTCGGTATTCCATATTAGCCGACTCGCCATTTTAGACAATGATGGCACCTCAACAAGCTTATGGGTGAAAATCAGTTTGCGAGAATTAACAATTTCATTTCCCCTATAGGTATTTACAACAGTTTTTTTACCAAATAAGCCATTATAATAAGTACACAGAGTTTCACAAACTCTTACCTCGAAAAAACCGAGGAGGCTCAAAAACTAATTCATTCTCTGCTGTGACACCCCGTCCTGTGGAAGGAACATAATAGTGATGGATTCTTCGAAAGGAATAGGAAACCCTCCTCAAACTAGGACATTCTCCCAAGCACAGAGATGAAGGAACCGGGTGGAACTAAACATAGGATTAGTTTTTTTTTTTTTTTTTTTTTTTTAAACATTCACACTTTTTCTCATTCACACTCACACTCACACACACATTCACACAGTCTTTTCGGCAACTTAGGCCATTTAAGACTTTGACGATAACCGTTGTAATATATATATCTATTGTGGGTTCAGGCATTTCTATTTAAGCCATCTGGTATCCAAATGGCTTAAATAAAATCATCGGACTGCCTGGGTCCGAACCCGCGACGTTTGGTATAGGAGGGAGGCGCGCATAGGATTAGTTCATTAGCTAGAAATATGGACGCAGTTAGAGGTAGGAAATGATGTAACTTCACGGGATGCCGGTAGATGGCTACTGCAAAGGCCGTTTGAGTTTGAGGTACCATCTATTGCAATAGTAATGAGAATAAAACCCGGCAGTTAGGCAGCCCAAATGGTACACGTTCACTAATATATTAAAAAGATAAATTTTTATGGTAATAAAGGCCAATCGCTCTATTGTCTGCTTTGAAAAATATATGTCTTAGACAGACCAGCTGCCATTTGGGCTGCCTAACTTCCGGGCTTTATTCTCAATACTATTGCAATAGATGGTACATGTTGTATGTGTGCACGATAGGATCCCGGCAGAAATTTCAAATAATAATAATTTTTCTTGAATTTTGATTTATTTTCATTGAAAGGAACTTATTGTGAAAAGTCTAAATTTATTTCTATTTATGTTTAAGTGTTCATGTTTTCTATAACAAAAAAAAAAGTTTGATTCCGTGCTGAGTTGTTTGTAACTCTTGTTTTTAAGTGAAAGAAAATTGAATAAAAATACGTGAGGAAATAATCTACAGTTATAATCATAATTATACAATACATACATATTTTTTCTTCTTTCTTTCACTCCCTATCGATTCATAAAAAACATGTTTCAAAGAGGGAATATTTTTGTATAAACAAAACCTTATTTTCATGTTAAAATAATTATCATTTTTTTTTTTTTTTTTTTTTTTTTGATTAAAACTTGACTAGCTGTTTACAATTTTTTTTTTTTTTTATAAAACATTTTACAACAAAATTATCTTCCTTGTTCTTTATTAATATTATATAGAAATCATTAAAAAAAAAAAAAAAACTTTGATAAAATTTCCAATAAAACACCGGTTAATAAAAATGCTCCGGGAAGATACTTTTTGTTTGTAAAATACTTTTACTTTTTCAATTCATAAAATGATGAAATTTAAGAGATAAGTTACATGGATGGTTGTATTAAATATTTCTTAAATATTTATTGTCGAATATTATAAGATAAAATTCTTTATGATAAAAACTTTTAGAGAATGTGAAGAGTGGGAATAAAACGAGATTTCGGATTTTTTTTTTTTGTTGAAATGAAACTTTTACGTCGGAGGAGAGTTACGAAACGCTGCATCCTAACTAATCTCCATCTCCTCTTTCAATGCCACGCGGTTGAAGGGGTCACAAAAGGCCCCTGTTTTTTTTTTTTCGAGGCCACCTAACCGAAATTGAATTTCCTGCCATTACACGGAAAAAAGAAATCGACGTGACTAGTCTCAACACATTTATACTACAAAAATCAGTAATAAATCAAAATTTCAATAGATGATCTCTACTCATTGAAAGTTTTTTTGGCCAGAAGTTTCACTTCTCTAGATTGAAACCTCCTCAAACACATCCTGGTGAAAATCACTAATTATTAATATCTTTAATTAAAGTTCAGGGGCCCACATCTTGGGGATACGTGGATGGCGACCACGAGGTGCTCTAGCTGGGACTGGCAGTAGGCCTACTTATTTTCTTTGCATGTCAATCTCTTCCCTTCTATATTTTCAAAAGACGTCAGACCGTGGTACGGGCCGGTTGGGTCTATTCCTTCCCGGTCGCAAAAACCCATGACCGCCGACCCCGCACCGCGGGATTAAGGCGAAGAAAGAAGAAGAAGATTAATACCTTTAAATAATATTTAAAAAATATAATTTACGGATTAGACCTTTACAATATTAGACCTAATAGTTTTAATTCCACTTTTCGGCTGCAGAGGCCATTAGAGTTTGATGCCGTACACTATCTTATTTAATTATTTCCCGAATGCTACCCATGGGACGTTCCACTCGCTTTTTTTCGAGGCCACCTAGCCGAAATTCAGCCATGCTTTTGGCATTGGTTAACTTGTTGGCTATTGCTCTTCTCTCTTGACAGACCAGGATTCTATTTTTTTATTTCAGATTAATTGTTCTACAATAATACGATATTTAAATTAAATATATCACTACATCTTCATGAATTAATTTTATTATCATAATTATTAAGGAAATCTGCCATTTAATATATAGACTTGATAAATATTTTTGGCACACAATGAGAGAGTCTGCTAAAAAAATGTCGAAATTATATTCTAAAGAGCTCAAAGTTTGTTTATCTCGATATCGAATTTCCTTTCTCATCATCACAGCAGCTGCCAACGCAATCACGAGGTAAAAAAAAAAAAGAAAAAAATAATTTGAACCTAGAGAATAGAGTTCGATTCACGGATATGGGGAGTTGAGGAAAGTGAAAAGAACGAAAGAGAGAAAAAGGTATTTTTTTTTTAAATAAAAATAAAGCAATTGTGTCGAGTTTAATATTAAATTATCAATTCAAAATTGTTATTATATATTTATAAAATAATTATTGGTAGGCCCTTTATTAAAATTATTTTATATGACGTTTTCTATAAAGAAACTCCTTAACAGTGATACTTTCTGTTCGGAATTGATAATCAATTTTGTATGTTTTTTGTTTAACAATATTTACAATTTGTATCCTGTTGAAGTTGTTCGATGGTTTTAACTAAAGAAAAAAAAAAAAAAAAATCTCGCTGCGTCGACAAACTTTTTTCGATACTTGCTAATTTGGTGTCGCAAACTAAAACAAGGACAAGACCAGCCATGTTTTGAAAGTCAATGAAAACCCAAACTCTCAACTTTGATAAAATTTAATATAGGCGATGGACTAACTTTATTCACGAATCGAGTGAGACCGAGATATATAGCTATATATTTCTGGTTTTGGAAACTTTTCTTTTTGAGAATGCTTTTTGTTCTCTCTTCTCTATAAGGAGATATCAAAATATCAATTCCTCACACTCTATATGTTAGAAAAACTTTAAGAATTTTTTTTTTTTTTAGAATAATAATATGAAAATTCAGAAGGTTGTTACAAAAATTGTTTTTCTAAAAATCTTTGATTTCAAAATTATAATTAGAACGTTAATTTTAACAAACACTTGTTTTTTTAGCTAGCTGTTATGGTTTCGAGATTAGGTTACGTCAAATGTAAAAACGTGTTGGTTCCTAATATCGGATAGTTTCGGGTCCTAATATCAGATATCCTTAGACAACTGGGACAGCGGAGACGAAGGATGTATTTACTATGTTCATCCATACAAACAAGATAAACACGGCCAACAGTGGATAAGAAGTGAATTGTTCTGAATCAGATGAGAAAGGATGGAAAACTTTTAACTGTAAGCATTGCTCTTCAAAAGACTCACAGCACAGTATATGTTGCAAATTTTGATCTTGTAATCTAGTTTTATACCTTTTAATTTTTTCTCAAATATTGTTTTCATGGCCTATTGGTTGCTAGACACCTTTAAAAAATGCTCTCCAAAGATGAGATCTTAATTTGAATAGGAATCTCCTTCTCATTTCTCTTTTTTCTTCAGTCCTAAGTGAGCGTACAAGTATTACGTAACGCAATTTTTGAAGATTTTTGACCCCCCATGTAACGCGCCGTAACATTTTTCTGGACCCCCCCCCCTAGACGTTACGTAACGCCCAAGTGGCCATTTTTATCTAAAAGTCACAATTATGTTGCGCAAAGTATCGGAAAGTCGCTAAAATACCAGTTACGTAACGCGTTGTTCAACCCCCCTCCCCCCTTGTAACGCATGGTAACGTTTTACGAGACCCCCCTCCCCCCAAATTGCGTTACGTAATACTTGTACGCTTCCTATATGGCATGGCAAAATCCCTATCTCGTCATTATACTTGATCGTACAAAAAATTTTTATTCACATTTTTTCTCGGAAAGTGAACGCTCTACAAAAAAGGTATTTTACAATTTGATCATAACTCTTATCGTTTAGAAGATATCGCAGGTCAAAATTTGAAGAATATAACAAAAATTCCTTTTTTACTTCTGAATTTTATAACTCGTAGATAAATGAATATTATAAAATGCACAACGTATATTTTTGTAGGGAATTAAACGCTCTACAAAAAGGTCTCCTGTGATAGATTACGCATTGGGTTGCAAATACGAATATCATCTAAATGGTTAGAGTAATCGACCCCCCCTGCCCTCCCCCAAATTACGTCCATGAATATATTAATATTTTTGGAGTTTATTTTTACTGTGAGTATATTTTTTTACTGATTGATGGTCTTAATGAATAAGTCTTGAAAAATATTATATATATTTTTAGTT
The DNA here is from genome assembly GCA_023213315.1 of Euborellia annulipes. Lineage (NCBI taxonomy): Eukaryota > Metazoa > Arthropoda > Insecta > Dermaptera > Anisolabididae > Euborellia > Euborellia annulipes. Next base: position 5,797 of record JAKCPI010014460.1, on the reverse strand, counting down.
TGATTACAATCTATATTATGCCACTTTTATAATACAAATATATTTCTCATATATTATTACCATTTTAAAAAATATCTTTCATTAAATTCTGAGGGTGAAATATAAAGATTTTTTTGTGCGATAATAAATTTTGTAAATAAGAGGCTCTGAATGTATTGAATTTATACAAGTATTAAAGAGGGAATATTTTATCTTTTTTTTTTTTATTAAATAATCTATAAACCAACTTCTCTCAATCCTTTCCTTTGTGTTCAAAATCTAAAAGATTATCAATAAAAATAAATTAGAAGGGATTTTTTTTTTTACATTCAAAATCTCTCCTATTTCATTATTATTTTTAAAGCTTAAAAAAAAGGAATAAATTATCCGATTTATTGTATTTTTAACTCCCGCCATCCCCACCCCTATCAACCGTTTCCCTTCTCTAGTGATAATTCCGAACGTTAAGCTCCGTGTAAATCAGAAACGCATAGATTTATGAAAGTGTAATCCGGCAATTAGTAAATTTAGTACTAAGGCCTAGGGATGTCCAATGCAATTGGCCAGCATGCGGGTCCAGGGCCAATTAACTAACCCCCGAGGATTGATGAAAAATTATATTCTACAAAAAAAAAAAAAAAAAATGTTTTTATGTGGGATTTTTATTTAATTTTCTAATAGTAATTTATAACACTCATCATATATTAGTTCAACCAGAAAAAATTGAATATATTAACTAGCTAGAGCTTTATTTAAAAAACGATGGAATTTTTTCAACCAACGTTAGAAGACTGTATGGAAGGCAGTCAATATTTCGTTTTACGATAGCAAAATTAATTGAATAGATCTGTATTTAAAAAAAAAATAATGTGATGTAAGCGGATTGTTAAAACAATGTTAGCATTATACAGGAAGAAGATCCTTCATCAACGAATCAAATCAAACTCTTAGGTACCACTCGAGCGTTTCAAAAGCGGGTCTCATTTAAACTCCTTAGTTCTGTTTGACTCGCGCTTTCGAAGCGTTTAAAACGCGGCGTTAGAAACGCGCCAAAAGCGCTAGTGTAGTATGGGCCTAATACTTTAAAAACATTACATTGTCTTGTTTTTGTTTAATATTCTAAATATTGTCTTGTTTTTGTTTAATTTGGTAAAATAGTGTTTTGTTTTTGTATAATTTTGTAAATATTGTATTTTTGTAGTATTTAGTTTGTGATCACAAGCAAGATGGGCCGAACAAATAAAGATCCACCTTGGCAAAACACTTCATGCTGCTACAACGATGGCCAGGAGCAGATCTCGCTGGCGGGCTGCAGTTGCAAGAACTGGTGCTGTGAGAGCATGGAAGAAATGAGGATCACGACTCCTCTGAAAAGAGGAATACGACTCTGAAGAAGAAGAAGTTTGTGTGTACAAATATCTTTAGAAAATTGTATTTTGATACTAGGTCTATTGTTAAAAAAAATTATGTTAGCATATTTCTATTTGTTTAAAAGTTGGTCTATAAAATTTTATCGAAAATTCTACTTACTCCTATAAGAAGAAATATATTAAAGAGTGACAAAGAACTGGAATGAGATTGTAAGTACAAATTTTAATTAATTGGGGCACAATTAGCCGAACACACACAATAGCAGACAAGACCAGACATTTCGTCTCAAATTTTGTCTGTTTAAGCACTAATCAACAAAAGAGGGGGAAAAAAAAGAGGTTTTTTTTTTTTTTATAAATGATTTTAAATAAGCAAGCCACGAGATTTTTAAATAAATTGTCTGTTCCTGTCTGCATTCAATCTCATTTTGTTTTGTTCACTTTTTTGATCATACACGATTTGTAACAATTTCATTGATTAATTTTTATAATAATCAAATCAAAATAGGTGACGGGGACTAAGTTATATGGCCGAAAAATACTTTAAAACAAAAAATAAATTTTTGTTTTTATTTTTATGACTCCCTTCTAAAAGATTTTCTCGAGCTGGCCTTTGATCTCGGAAGCCTAAATCTCGACTACAATGGTTTTTTATGGTTGTCTAATTGTGTGTCAAATTTTATTAAAATCGGTGCTTACAATTCCCCGTTCCAGTCCCTTGTGAATTTTACAGGTAAGGTATTTGTAATTTGATTCAGTGACGTAACAAGGGGAGGTGTCTATAAAGGCAGGTGTCCTGGGCGTCGAACAAAGGGCCTGCCGAAATGGATCTTATTGTCAACTGCCGATCGTTGAATGTGAATCCGGAGAGAGTAAATTCTATTAAATTTAATTAATAAATTATAATTCAATTTCCCAAATAGTTTATTTTAAAAAATAAAAGAATAAAATATAAATATTCGTTGATAGTTTGGGCTGGAAGTTGAAATTAATAAGTAGGAGAAGGAAACCAGCGCCTCTTTTTCCATCAAATACACTATTTATTTGCAATAAAATATAATAAAATAAAATATAAATCCTATTTTAGTAATTAACAAGCCCTTAGTTTCCCGGTTGCCTCTGATTTGGATTTCTCGCTTCTCGACCCCTATAATTCGTGTCCATCTGAAAGGCATATAATAGTGTCGTAATGAATCAATGGATTTTAATGATATATGTCAATAGAGATTATAATTTATGGCTGAAATCCATGTCATGTACCATTTATTTGTCAATCTTCGATAAGAATGCTTTTTGAAACCAATTTTATATTAAAAAAAAAAAAAAACGTGAAACGAACTCAAAATATCTTATTATATTATAAAAATATAATTATATTATAGATATACTACATGATTATTTAAGTCATGGAAAAAATCTGTATTATAGTACGATTTCTACTTCAAAAATAAAACTTAATTTTTTCCAATTTATTTCTAAATTTTTTTCCGCCTACTAAAAAATTCATATTTTATTCATATTCATTACAATTCATATTCTATTTTTTGCATACCGATAATTTAATAAAAAATTTTTTTTATTTTTGAATATTAAAATAAATAAATTTTATTATTTAAAAAATTTAAAAAAATTCTACAAAAATTGAAAGTCTAATCCAGAGTTTCCCAACCTTTTGAAGTTCATGACACCGTTGGGAAGAACATTAACCCTTTCTTAAATTAAATTATATTTAATATGTGCAGGGGCGTATATAGAAATTTTTTTTCGGGGGGGGGGGGGGGCGCCGAACTCAAAAATTTTTCTGAGGAAAATTTTTTTTAAGAAACTATACTTTTTTTCACACGAAATTTTTTGAGGAACATTTTTTCTATTGCGGAACCAAAGTTGTCCATCCTGCGGAAAAATTTGTTGCGCTGATGTCTGTATATCCCTATATATGTATATGTGTTTGGGAAATTTCAAAGAGATTGCCACAGATGTATTAATAATTAGTATTCTTAAGTGAAGTGAACCTGAAGGAGGCCACAGAATGAGTAACGAAAGGTTGTAATCTTTACAAATAAACCACAGTTAAACAAAAAACCAAATTATTTTATTAATGATAACAACTGTAAAATAATAATGGAGGAATGGAGATATCAGCCAAATTGGAATGATCCAGGTTCAATAAAACTCCCAGAATAAGACGTTTCGGCCTGAATTTATTTAAGAAAGATGTTTTATTACAATTTTATTTTTATTAAAAATTATTTAATGATTTTGACTAAAATTGAAAAGCCCCGAGCAAACAGCGTGTGGAACGTCGCCCGGTAGCCATCAGTACTTTGTATTTAAAATCTATATAATAAATTCAAAAACCCCAAAATGGCCTCAGTAGCAGAAAAGGGTTAAAAATAAAAATAAAAAAAAATTTATATATTTTGAATTAGGGCATACTTAATATTTAACCATTCACTACATGAGATTTATTTGCCTGAGTCTACTAGGTATTTTCTTTTTTGATTTACTGTATTATTTTTTTATTAAAAAATAGTACCATCAAAAGGAAAAAAAAAGGATTGATATTTTATATAGTGATAATAACTTCATTCTCTATCTAATGTAAAAGAACAAAAAAAAAAATTCAATTTTTTAACTAACAAATTTGCTTTAAATTGGATTAAACAACAAAAACGCGCCGAGATAAAAATAAATCTCTTTCTCGCCCCATTTTCCACCAAAATATGGATCCAACTCTAAATTGCCTGTATATAAAAGAGCTTCATTGTCTGCCATTCATGAATACATCCTCTGTTGTGACGTCTTAACGTCAACAACGTCAGGTCACATTTCTTTCATAAAAAAAATCTTTAAAGGTCCGTTAACAGAACCCAAAACCCTTCATTTGATCTCGGGGTAGATGTAATGGCTCTAAAGCCCCAATAAATGTCGCCACACCCTTATGTCCAATTCCGAGCCCCTCCCCGGGGTTCATTAATAAGAAGAGAATCGCCCCCAACCAAAATTTCATGTCGTCTTGTCTTTTGTACACCCTACAGAACTTATTTCAAGAATAAATTGGCTCGGAAAAGCATATGTTGTGGTGTAAGGGTGGTGGTACAAAGAAAAGGGGCATTCCTTAGATTTCTATAGAAAAGAGAGAGAGAGAGAGAGAGATAACTATGACGGTGCTAACGAGATAGGCGACACATGTGCCAGCCATGTGTTTCAAGTTGCAACTTCCAAGTGGGGATCTATCACAGTGCCGAAAATTTGTAATTCGGGAGAGAAGTTGGAAATAAATATTCATTTGTCATTGTGGCCCGCCTGCCCGCACGCCCGCCTTCCCGTTCCTTCAACTTCTAATTCTCTCTCTCTTTGTTAGGATTTGAGCTTAAATTGAATATCATCTTAAAAAAAAAAAAAAACTTTCAAATTTATCAAGATAATGAATAGAAAAAACAATATAAAGTTAACGTGGAAAATTTTAAGAATTTGTCTTGTTTGATTTGATGCAAGAAATAGAATAAAAAGATCCCCCTCCCCATGGTCTAGACCTTAGAGATATAAATAGCATTAGGCCTAAGAATAACCTAAGAGCACAAGGAAGTGGGTTCGAATCTCAGGCAGTTCGATGAATTTATTTAAATCATTTGGATACCAAATGGTATCAATAAATATGCTTGGACTCCAATATACCCTAGTATAGTAATTATAAGTATCAAATTATAAGACTTTAGTAATCATTTAGAAAATTTCTCGCTGTGGCTAATATTCACGCTTCCCCATAAACTAGCCCGCGCCTCACAGTTTGGAAAACGCTGATCTAAGAACACATTGTACCCAAATTTTATATTCAGATTTTTGGATTTTTAGATTTTTTTCAGATATTTTTTTTTTGTCTAAATGGCCTAAGATGCCGAGAATACATACAAAAAAGATAAATAATGAAATATTGGTTCATCCATCCGTGACCATGTGAAACCCGAAGTACGATAATTGGTTTTAAAAAAAATTTCTTTTCGTTAAATTTTTTAGTTGAAGAAAAATCTTTTAGATTTTTTTTTTCAAAAAAAATTTTATTGCAAAATTTCAAACAGGACTAATCGAAGCTGGCTGGACTATGCGTATTTCTGGGACTATAATTTTTTTTAAGGTTTTTTTTTTTATACAAAATTTATACTCTTATGCAGGTTGGAATGGCAAAATTTATTTATTTATTTATTTTTTTTAATAAAGAAAATCTTTTTTTTATTTGGAAAAGTTTATTGAACAGACAACCGAAATTATCCCGGTTTCGGTCACAGTAGTACCATCATCAGGTCTGTAATTTTATTATTATTTTTTTATATATGTTTTTATATAGGTAAAACAGAAAAAATGAAAAACAAAATTTTTTATTTAAACCGTCTTCGGCGGGCTTTTCCACTTCAGGGGCAGGGAGCAGCGCCCTCTGTACCCCCTTGCTC
>JAKCPI010014459.1:0-32076 GCA_023213315.1 Euborellia annulipes | reverse complement strand
AATCTGGTGTGACTGGCGCACAGCACAACAACTTTCTCTTACCTTCGGTAATCGAAAGTTGTGTACTGTGCTTGTGCGAATCTAAAAAATAATTGATTTTTGAATTTAAAAAAAAATCGTTGGAGCAAATTTAGAGAAAATCGAAAAAAACTGAAAAAGTGCATCAGTAAAGTACTAGTACTCTTGGCCGATTTTGTTCAAAAGCTTCGTGTCACGTCCCATGGGGGTGCCTAACTTAAGTATACAATTTCAACCTCCTAGCTCTTTTCGTTCTTGAGATATTTTGTTCACAGACAGACACACAGACAGACAGACAGACCATGTCGCGAAAACCACTTTTTTAGATTCAGGGGACCTCAAAACGTGTATATCCGTCAAAATCTCGACATCGAATTTTTGACATGAAACCAATACTTTCTCTCTCTATATACATATAGTATATTAACATATATATAGAGGTAAGAGAAAGTAAAAAAGTCAAGCATAGAACACAACTTTTAATTACTGAAGCTAAGGGAAACGTGTGTTGTACAACAAGTCACACCAAATTTCTTGTAATGTATGAGTTCCTAAGTTATCCTGTGTTATTATTATCTGTTTATGGGAGTTTCGAAATCTTCAAAAAATTAATACCCCCTCCCAAGTAATAAGAAATTTCAGAATGGCATTAAAATGTATCTACCTCACTATGCTATTTGCTAAATATTGAAAATAAATTTTAACTCAAACGGAACGCACTTATTTTTGAGTAAAGGAATTAAAAAACATTAATATCTCTATGCATTATAGGGGATGGGGATTAACCCCCTGGTTAATGCCCTCATACCTCTACCCCTTAAGAAAATACGAGCCTTCACCGCGAAATTAATACCAATATTTAATAAATAATTATTTTATTTTGATTTTCAACCCTTAACCCACCCCTATGTAAAAAAATATTAAGAAAATATGATCAACAAAAATGTAGGTCGTATAAAATGAAAATAATAGTAAATGACTTAAAGAAATAAAAAATAAATAAAAAAGTGAATTAATTTTTTTTTCAATGGCACGCCCCCCCCCCCCCCTAGTCCTTTAGGTTATATTCTCCCTCTACCCTTGGTGAAATATTTAATTTCATATTCAAAAGAATCGTTTTTCGAAGCCAAATATTTTTATCAATTTATTTTTTTTCAACGATAAAATGCATAATAATTACCTTTAATAAGACTCTCACGAGGGTGTGCTGGCTGACGGTGAGGCCAGGGTGAGATTACACTATATTAATTATTCACTTTGATTCACTTTAAACACAAAAAAGAGAGCAGCGCCTGTAGCTAGGCCACGCTCTCGACTGAACCAGAGATAGACTTGTCTCTCTCTGTTTGTATAGGAATAAAACAGATGAAAATAACAATTCCCTTTTTATTAAAAGTAAAAAAATACCGTTTACTCTAATCTGACTATATTTAGAGATGGAAAAGAATGTCAACAAGTGATTTGGAATATTCCAAGGCCTTTCTCAAATAATCAACTCTTCATCACCCCTAATCAACCCTTAATATAATAAAATATTAATCAACGCTATTTTTTGAATGTTTTCTATTTATTTGGCTTCGATTGATGCTAAAATAAATTTAAAAAAAATATTTTTTCAATTTTTCAACCCCTAATTCAAACTTATTAAATACAATATTTAACAATGCTTTTAATTATTTAAGGGAAAATGTTTCTCTCTACTTAAAATAGGTTGCCCATCCCTGTACTAGACTAACGAGGCTAGAACGAATATTATAATTAGAATAAAGAAGTTTTAATTATTATTATTATTATTTTTTTTTTTTTGTTCTACGATTCATCAAAGAAAAAGTAAAAATGAGATCAAAAAATAGAAAAAAGATTTTTCAAAAATTACTTTTTTTAAGGAATTTCACCCTTTAAACAGTTTTTATAAGGATTCTTTTGTATTTATTTTTTATCAATAAAGGAATGACATAAGAGTCGAATTGAAATTAAAAAAAATTAAGAATTCTTTTTACTAATTAAAATTAAAAAATCTGGTGTGACTGGCGCACAGCACACAACTTTCTCTTACCTTCGGTAATCGAAAGTTGTGTTCTGTGCTTGTCACACCAGATTTTTTGTGTCGACATGTATTTAGTTTCCGACAGTACGGTACATTCGATTTTCAAGGTGTAAAATTTTTTTTTTTTTTTTTTTTTTATTACGCCCCTTCAGCCAGCGGCCATTGGGCACCATAAAAACATTATAAAAAAAATACAAAATCAAAATGATACAAACACCATACAAAAATAAAGCCATAACAAAATGAATACAAAATTAAAGCAAAAACAAAACAATATGAATACAATATTAAAGCAAAAACAAAATAATATAAATACAATATTAAAGCAAAAACAAAACAATATAAATACAATATTAAAACAAAAACAAAACAATACGAATACAATATCAAAACAACCTTAAAAAATATACTCTATAAAGAGAAAATGTCTAATAAATTCACTATTTACTGGTGGTTATTTTCGAGGTATGGCTATATTCTTATATCGGTGGCTGCGATGAATTGTTGAAGCTGAGCTATTGATTCCTTTTTTAATAATTTGAGGAAATTTATTAGGCTGGGGGGTCTCTGAAGTTGGGGACTATTTCTTTCAAGTACTGTAGTCTCTGACGTTGATACATTGGGCAACAGAAAAGAAGATGTTCTGGGGTAGCTGGTATTTGAAGGCAAGAGCAGTGCGGTGACGGGACTATTGAAAATCTATTTAAATGAGCATTGCATCGTGTATGTCCAATTCTTAGCCTATTGATCAGCGTTATGGTCTGTCTGTTTAATTCTGGATATTTGGAAAACCAAGGTTGAGCTGGAAATGGTTTTAGCTTGTGCAGCTGAGACCCTCTTGTGAGAGAAGTATAGGACCAGTTATTCGACCATTCTTTGAATATGTTACATTTTATATGAACAAATATATCTTTCCAAGTACTTCTCTCCTCCAAGTTACTCCCACTCGAAGCTGCCCTTTTAGCCAAGAAATCTGCTATTTCATTTCCAATAATGTGTAAAATTTATAAGTATGGGAAAATATTTATATTTTGTTACCATGGCAACCATTTCTCCTATCTTTTCTATGTAGTACAGGAGTAAAGTGGTCTTCAGAAGATTTCAATCACAAAATAAGAATATACATTTTAAAGAGAATCTAAAAAATAATTGATTTTTGAATTTAAAAAAAAAATCGGAGCAAATTTAGAGAAAATCGAAAAAAACTGAAAAAGTGCATCAGTAAAGTGCTAGTACTCTTTGGTAGATTTTGTTAAAAAGCTTCGTGTCACGTCCCATGGGGGTGCCTAACTTAAATATAAAATTTCAACTTCCTAGCTCTTTTCGTTCTTGAGATATTTTGTTCACAGACAGACACACAGACAGACAGACAGACCATGTCGCGAAAACCAATTTTTTGGATTCAGGGGACCTCAAAACGTGAAGATCCATCAAAATCTCGACATCGAATTTTTGACATGAAACCAATACTTTCTCTCTATATATATTAACATATATATAGAGGTAAGAGAAAGTAAAAAAGGATTGATATTTTATATAGTGATAATAACTTCATTCTCTATCTAATGTAAAAGAACAAAAAAAAAATTCAATTTTTTAACTAACAAATTTGCTTTAAATTGGATTAAACAACAAAAACGCGCCGAGATAAAAATAAATCTCTTTCTCGCCCCATTTTCCAAAATATGGATCCAACTCTAAATTGCCTGTATATAAAAGAGCTTCATTGTCTGCCATTCATGAATACATCCTCTGTTGTGACGTCTTAACGTCAACAACGTCAGGTCACATTTCTTTCATAAAAAAAATCTTTAAAGGTCCGTTAACAGAACCCAAAACCCTTCATTTGATCTCGGGGTAGATGTAATGGCTCTAAAGCCCCAATAAATGTCGCCACACCCTTATGTCCAATTCCGAGCCCCTCCCCGGGGTTCATTAATAAGAAGAGAATCGCCCCCAACCAAAATTTCATGTCGTCTTGTCTTTTGTACACCCTACAGAACTTATTTCAAGAATAAATTGGCTCGGAAAAGCATATGTTGTGGTGTAAGGGTGGTGGTACAAAGAAAAGGGGCATTCCTTAGATTTCTATAGAAAAGAGAGAGAGAGAGAGAGAGAGATAACTATGACGGTGCTAACGAGATAGGCGACACATGTGCCAGCCATGTGTTTCAAGTTGCAACTTCCAAGTGGGGATCTATCACAGTGCCGAAAATTTGTAATTCGGGAGAGAAGTTGGAAATAAATATTCATTTGTCATTGTGGCCCGCCTGCCCGCACGCCCGCCTTCCCGTTCCTTCAACTTCTAATTCTCTCTCTCTTGTTAGGATTTGAGCTTAAATTGAATATCATCTTAAAAAAAAAAAAAAAAAAAAACTTTCAAATTTCTCAAGATAATGAATAGAAAAAACAATATAAAGTTAACGTGGAAAATTTTAAGAATTTGTCTTGTTTGATGCAAGAAATAGAATAAAAAGATCCCCTCCCCATGGCCTAGACCAGCGTTTCCCAACCTTTTGAAGTCCACGGCACCCCAAAGGTGCGTTGGGAATAATATTACACACTAGCGGCACCCTTCCTTTTTTCCCTATCAAATTGAAATTTTTTTCCACCCTGGGGCAAATTTTTTTCCCTTGCGTGAAAATCATTTGACCTTTTTTTTTGGCAAAGCTTAATTTTTTCCGATCTACGGAAAATTTTGCCGCTTCCATTTTAATCATTTGACCTTTTTTTTTAGCAAAACTTTATTTTTTCGCCTCTTTATTTTATTTTTTTTATCTAAATATCTCGCGGCACCCCTTAGGCATTCTCGCGGCACCCTTGGGTGCCGGGGCACACCGGTTGGGAACCACTGGTCTAGACCTTAGAGGTATAAATAGCATTAGGCCTAAGAATAACCTAAGAGCACAAGGAAGTGGGTTCGAATCCCAGGCAGTTCGATGAATTTATTTAAATCATTTGGATACCAAATGGTATCAATAAATATGCTTGGACTCCAATATACCCTAGTATAGTAATTATAAGTATCAAATTATAAGACTTTAGTAATCATTTAGAAAATTTCTCGCTGTGGCTAATATTCGCGCCTCCCCATAAACTAGCCCGCGCCTCACAGTTTGGAAAACGCTGATCTAAGAACACATTGTACCCGTAAATTTTATATTCAGATTTTTGGATTTTTAGATTTTTTTCAGATATTTTTTTGTCTAAATGGCCTAAGATGCCGAGAATACATACAAAAAAGATAAATAATGAAATATAGGTTAATCCATCCGTGACCATGTTAAACCCGAAGTACGATAATTGGTTTTAAAAAAAAATTTCTTTTCGTTAAATTTTTTAGTTGAAGAAAAATCTTTTATATTTTTTTTTTTCAAAAAAAAATTTTATTGCAAAATTTCAAACAGGACTAATCGAAGCTGGCTGGACTATGCGTATTTCTTGGACTAAAATTTTTTTTAAGGTTTTTTTTTTATACAAAATTTATACTCTTATGCAGGTTGGAATGGCAAAATTTATTTATTTATTTATTTTTTTTAATAAAGAAAAACTTTTTTTTTTATTTAGAAAAGTTTATTAAACAGACAACCGAAATTATCCCTGTTTCGGTCACAGTAGTACCATCATCAGGTCTGTAATTTTATTATTATTTTTTTATATATGTTTTTATATAGGTAAAACAGAAAAAAATGAAAAACAAAATTTTTTATTTAAACCGTCTTCGGCGGGCTTTTCCACTTGCCAGGGAGCAGGGAGCAGCGCCCTCTGTACCCCCTTGCTCGCCTTCGGCTAGCAAATGCATCAAATTTATTTTTACTCACTGTTTGGAAATTTTCAATTTCTCTCTCTGACTTAGTTTTAAATTTCCCTCTTTGACTCAACTTCCTTTTATCCTGGCCAATCAGCGCCCTGATAGGCACACATAGGGACAGGAAGTCAGCCGCTAGCACTTTATATTATAGTAATGATGATAATTTTGTCTTAAAATAATAAGAGTAAACTTCGTATAGAGTTTATAAATCCTCCTACATATCCAGATTTATTGTCCTAAATTTTTTATTATTGTACGATTGTCAACTTATTACTACTGAAAAATTTGGATTTTAACCATCATAACCTAAAAAGTTTGGAAAAATGATATTTTTCACTATTAATACCATAGAAGAAATTAATAAAAAAATTGTATATTCTAAATATCAAATAATTAAAATTTTCTATATTAAAGTTGGATGATAGAGAAATGAATAAAAAAATATCGGTGTCTGTCACAAGTACTGGGGAATAGGTAACTGCCCCGAGCCATACATAAATTTATTTTGTATGCTAAATTCTTATCTCCATTTTCTTTTCCCTTGATAATTAACTATTTCTCTTTTCTATTCTATTAATTCTCATTTCCATTAATCTAATCTAAAAAGAAGAAAAGTCGTGAATGAAAAATCCTCTTTTAATAGCTTCCTTCGAATGAATCATTAATAAGAGGAGATTAGGATTTTACTTAATGATGAAAATTTTAAATTTTTTTTACTTATTACATAATTTATTCCAAAAAAAGTGAATAAAAAAAAAAATTGTTAACTTATTGATATTGTTAATATTTTTTACTTCTCTTACCTATGTATATATGTAATATATATATAGAGAGAAAGTATTGGATTCATGTCAAAAATTCGATGTCGAGATTTTGATGGATCTTCACGTTTTGAGGTCCCCTGAATCCAAAAAAGTGGTTTTCGCGACATGGTCTGTCTGTGGGTGTGTGGGTGTGTGTTCAATTTTAAGCATGAAGGAATTGAGCTATGAGGCTGAAATTTTATATATAATTGAAGAGATGAAGTGGCTGTTATATTTGACAATAAGAGGATAAAGGAGCAAGCAGCCAGGTAGTTAGTCCACGAAAATGAAACTCTCTATTGAGGAAACAGTTTCGGTTTTAATGAAATATAACCATCATCAGTCCATTTTGAGAGTGTGAGCTCAAATGACAAAAGCATTGAGTCATATTGCGGAGTTGTCAGTAGATGTGTATTATACATAAATTATTTGTATAAAATACAAGGCAATGCAATCAGCTTATACGAAGCGCCAAGTTTGAGATACAAAATTGTTTTTGTTAGTCATTTTTAACAAAAACAATTTTGTATCTCAAACTTGGCGCTTCGTATAAGCTGATTGCATTGCCTTGTATTTTATACAAATAATTTATGTATAATACACATCTACTGACAACTCCGCAATATGACTCAATGCTTTGTCATTTGAGCTCACACTCTCAAAATGGACTGATGATGGTTATATTTCATTAAAACCGAAACTGTTTCCTCAATAGAGAGTTTCATTTCGTGGAGACTAACTACCTGGCTGCTTGCTCCTTTATCCTCTTATTTTATATATAAGTTAAACACCCCCCGGGACCGGAAAAATAAGCTTTTAATCAAAATCGGCCAAAGAGTACTAGTACTTTACTGATGTACTTTTTCAGTTTTTTTCGATTTTCTCAAAATTCGCTCTAACGATTTTGATTAAAATTCAAAAATCAATTATTTTTTAGATGCTCTTTCAAATGTATATTCTCGTTTTGCCCTCAAAATTGTTTAAAGCACACTTTACTCTTGTGCTTCATAGGAAAGAGGAGAAATGGTTGCCATGGTAACAAAATATAAATATTTTCCCATACTTATAAATTTTACATCTGAATTCAAATATTCCCTACTGCCGGGAACTAAATACATGTCGACACAAAAAATCTGGTGTGACAGCACAGTGCACAACTTTCGATTACCGAAGGTAAGAGAAAGTTGTGTGCTGTGCGCCAGTCACACCAGATTTTTTTTTTTTTTTATTAATTAATCCAGAGGAGACTAACTGGAAAGTATATTCAGAAAACAATCCAATCACAACTCCTTTTTTTATTCTCTACTGCTGATAGAAATTATAATTGAATTAAATTTTGAGACGCATTTGCTGACACTAAAAACACCAAACTCGTGTATAAATGTTATTTAAATTTGACCAATGATTTATCATTAGTTAAACAATATGAAATCAACGAAAAGTGGATGAAAATTATAAATAAATAACCGAGATTGTGTAAATTATTATTATTTAGTTATTTAACGTCGCTCTTTCAGCAGCAGCAGGTTATTTATCGTCCAAGATTGAGTAAATAAATAAATAATTATATTGATTCGGGTAAAATATTAATTAATTTCCATTTAAAAGCAAATAGCTTTTATTTAGAAAGTTAAAAAAATATTAATTTAGTAAAGTACCAGTATTTCTTTTTTTTTTGTCTTTTAATAAATTTAAAATTTTTTAATTTAATTTATTACATTCACATTCTGGTGAATCATTTAAAATAGAATTGAAGAATAAGACAATTGGATATTATAAGTACCAACCGGAAATTTAAATATAATATATATCTTTAAATTAAATGTAACTATAATTTAAATTAAAAAATTTATTAAAAAAACTTTTTCATGTGCAATCTCTAGACTAAATTGTTAAGTGTTTAAAAACTATTTTAACGAAACTTTTAGTTTAGTCCAGTAAATTACAATCAAACACATAAACGAGTAGATCTATTCTTGGACCGCTGAAGAGGGTGTTATATTCAAGAAGACAAAACAATTTTTAAAAAATTATCTTGATTTATTTTCAGAGTATTTTGGCTTGGCTGACAAGTATGCGCAATTGGACTTGTTTCGGCTACAAAATGCCGTCATTAGAGCCAGGAACTTGTTTGAAAAAATCTGGTGTGACTGGCGCACAGCACACAACTTTCTCTTACCTTCGGTAATCGAAAGTTGTGTACTGTGCTTGTCACACCAGATTTTTTGTGTCGACATGTATTTAGTTTCCGACAGTAGGGTACAATTGAATTCAAGATGTAAAATTTATAAGTATGGGAAAATATTTATATTTTGATACCATGGCAACCATTTCTCCTATCTTTTCTATGGAGTACAAGAGTAAAGTGGTCTTCAGAAGATTTCAATCACAAAATGAGAATATACATTTTATAGAGAATCTAAAAAATAATTGATTTTTGAATTTAAAAAAATCGTTGGAGCAAATTTTGAGAAAATCGAAAAAACTGAAAAACTACATCAGTAAAGTACTAGTACTCTTTGGTCGATTTTGTTCAAAAGCTTCGTGTCACGTCCCAGGGGGTGCCTAACTTAAATATAAAATTTCAACTTCCTAGCTCTTTTCGTTCTTGAGATATTTTGTTCACAGACACACAGACACACACACAGACAGACACACAGACAGACACACACACAGACACACAGACAGACCATGTCGCGAAAACCACTTTTTTGGATTCAGGGGACCTCAAAACGTGAAGATCCATTAAAAATCACGACATCGAATTTTTGACATGAATCCAATACTTTCTCTCTCATATATTAACATATATATAGAGGTACGAGAAAGTAAAAATTGTAATTCTATTCTTGTAATTGCAGTTCCTGGCTCTGATGACGGCATTTTGTAGCCGAAACAAGTCCAATTGAGCATACTTGTCAGCCAAGCCAAATTACTCTGAAAATAAATCAAGATAATTTTTTACTTTCTCTTACCTCTATATATATGTTAATATATAGAGAGAGAAAGTATTGGATTCATGTCAAAAAATTCGATGTCGAGATTTTGATGGATCTTTACGTTTTGAGGTCCCCTGTATCCAAAAAAGTGGTTTTCGCGACATGGTCTGTCTGTCTGTCTGTCTGTGTGTCTGTGTGTGTGTGTTCAATTTTAAGCATGAAGGAATTGAGCTAGAGGGTTGAAATTTTATATTTAAGTTAAATACCTCCGGGACCGGAAAAATAAGCTTTTAATCAAAATCGGCCAAAGAGTACTAGTACTTTACTGATGTACTTTTTCAGTTTTTTTCGATTTTCTCAAAATTCGCTCTAACGATTTTGATTAAAATTCAAAATCAATTATTTTTTAGATGCTCTTTCAAATGTATATTCGCGTTTTGCCCTCAAATTGTTTGAAGCACACTTTACTCTTGTGCTTCATAGGAAAGATAGGAGAAATGGTTGCCATGGTTACAAAATATAAATATTTTCCCATGTTTATAATTTTGACATCTTAAATTTCTAATATAGTGGCGGAAACTAAATATATGTCGACACGAAAAATCTGGTGTGACAAGCACAGAACACAACTTTCGATTACCGAAGGTAAGAGAAAGTTGTGTGCTGTGCGCCAGTCACACCAGATTATTTAAAAATTGTTTTGTCTTATTGAATATGACACCCTCTTCAGCGGTCGAAGAATAGATCTACTCGTTTATGTGTTTGATTAAAAACTATGTAATCTTGTGCCCTACTACTAGACAACAGTATTTCGTTCTTTATTTTGACAATGTTATGCATAAAGGAACCAAAAGTCATTATGATCGAAATTGAGATAAAACCGCCATCTTGTAGGGAAAAAGAAGATCTACCTCTTTATTTAAATCACAACATTATAACTCTGTTCACTTTTTTTTTGTATAAAACAAGAAAAAAGTCATTGCCATTGGGTTTCTTTACCATTGCGCAAAAGAAATGCCCTTTATTTCAGATTTAATGAGGCTTGGTTCCTTCGTGCATAACATCGTCCATTTAATTTGATATTGGAAAACTTAGGGCTTAGGTTTATTCAATGAAAATCAAGTAACTGACTTTTAGTTAGGTGACTTAGCCCCGATTTTCGAGTATTTTCAGATATCGTTAAATTAAGAAAAGATTAAAATATGAGAGTATCCCATGGTTTATTAGCCCCTACCTAAAACTCCGGATAGTCTATGAATTAGGAATGTAAAATAGAAGTATCAGTAATATTAAAACTACAGTATTAATAACATCTTTTTGTTTTGTCTCTAATACCCGTATTCATAGTCATTGCTTGAGGAACAAGGAATCCTTATGCCTATATAAATGTATAGATATAAGCATAGGCGTAGCCAGAAATTTTTGATGGGGGGGTTTGGGATTATTTCTCCCCCCCCCCACCCCCGACTAATAGGGCAGTATAGGGCGTCTAATGAAATATATGACTAGCCACTTACCCCACCTTCGCTTCGCCCCCCCTGGACCCCCCCCTCGAGGTGGCTCGGGCCCGCCCTTTCTTAATTAAGTGCCGCAATTTTTCAATCAACTCGTATCAGGCAATAAATAATGCAAATCTCTTAATTTTAAGTATATGGGCCTAAAATATCGGGGTGTACCTCCCTCTATGTGTTTCTCTTGACCAGACTCCTATCTCAGACCTCTTTAAGAAAAAAAATAAAAAATTTATTTATATAATAATTTTTATTATTTTTCATTTGCGAGATTTAATCAATTTTAAGCGGCTTTAATTTTTTATAAAGCATAACAAAAAATCAATTCTTTTCAATGGGAAAATTCTGAATTTTCTCGAATTTTTTTGCGTTTTATTTAATTTTTACTTTCTCTTACCTATGTATATATGTAATATATATATAGAGAGAAAGTATTGGATTCATGTCAAAAAATTCGATGTCGAGATTTTGATGGATCTTCACGTTTTGAGGTCCCCTGAATCCAAAAAAAGTGGTTTTCGCGACATGGTCTGTCTGTGGGTGGGTGGGTGGGTGGGTGGGTGTGTGTGTGTGTGGGTGGGTGTGTGTTCAATTTTAAGCATGAAGGAATTGAGCTAGGAGGTTGAAATTTTATATTTAAGTTAAACACCCCCCGGGACCGGAAAAATAAGCTTTTAATCAAAATCGGCCAAAGAGTACTAGTACTTTACTGATGTACTTTTTCAGTTTTTTTCGATTTTCTCAAAATTTGCTCCAACGATTTTTTTTAAAATTCAAAAATCAATTATTTTTTAGATGCTCTTTAAAATGTATATTCTCATTTTGCGATTGAAATCTTCTGAAGACCACTTTACTCTTGTATTTCATAGGGAAGATAGGAGAAATGGTTGCCATGGTAACAAAATATAAATATTTTCCCATACTTATAAATTTTACATCTGAATTCAAATGTTCCGTACTGTCGGGAACTAAATATATGTCGACACAAAAAATCTGGTGTGACAAGCACAGAACACAACTTTCGATTACCGAAGGTAAGAGAAAGTTGTGTGCTGTGCGCCAGTCACACCAGATTTTTTTTTAAGCTAGAGAAAATTATTATATTTTACTTTCTCTTACCCTATATATGAAATATATAGAGAGAAAAAGTATTTTGTATTATAGAGCTTAAATATCTAGTCATGGCTTGGGTCCAATGGGGGGTTTGAACCCCCAAAACCCCCCCCGTGGCTACGCCTATAGATATAAGGATTCCTTCTTCCTCAAGGAACGACTATGAATACGGGTATAAGATTTTTTATATTTTTTAGCTTTGATATATTTTTTTTTATTTTTCTTTTTCGGCATATGAGGCCATGAAGACTTCAAAGGATACTAAAATATTTAATTAAAAAATCCAATACTTTCTCTCTATATATTACATAAAAGTTATAGGTAAGAGAAAGTAATATGCTCTTTTTTTATCTAAAATTTTTTATAACATCCTCCCTTACCAATTTCCCTGTTTCACAACTTTCCCTGTTTGAGATCAAATTTCCTTCTAGACAGCTTAAAGCCTAGGATTACATATAAAAAAACTCACTCAAAGGGCATTAATATGGTTCAGCCAAAAAAAAAAAAAAAAAAAAAAATGTTTTGGTCTTAAGAGCAAGCAAGTTCAAGCTTAGGGAGGTGAAATTTTGTTTAGGTAGTTAATCAACCAAATAAATCAATTTGTAAATGTGTGAAAATAAATAAAATAAGCCTACTTACTTTATAAGAATAAATACAAAATAATTTTATTTCTATTATCAAATTTTGGGAGTCCTAATTAAATTAGTTTATTTTTTATCCTTTCTCAAAAAATCTAATAGTTACTATAATGTTTTTCAAAAGGAGATGTGTTAAAAATAGGGCATATTATTTTTGAAATATAAATAATAGTAATATTTAATGTTTTAATTGCTGTTTATATTTTGAAAATCCCAAATAGATGAAAGGGTAGGAGGTTTAATGAAAACCCATTTAAGCGTGATATTTAAATGTTAAAAAAATACAAAAATATTTATTTTAAAGTAACGAAACATCAGGCATTTTATGTGTAATTTATTCATATAATTTTGTATGAGATAATTAAGGCAATTTCAATTTTATAAAGTGTATGCCACTAAATTGGATTCAGTTTAGTTGATAGAAGTATAAAACTAATAATTTTATTTTAAATTAACTATTTTAGAAAAAAATAAATAAATAAATAGAATTTTTTTTAATAGAAAAGATATGACCATGAAAAGACTCCGTTTTTATTTAATTGAAGCATATTCAATTGAAATAAAATTTTTGTCGAGAGCCACTGAATCCTAGTACAATAAACAAAAACTCTACCCCTGTGCTACGGTTTTTATAAAAGAAAATAAAAAACTTACAATTGTTAGCCATTAATAAAAAAAAAAAAAAATTACAAATAAGTTTTTTTAATTTACTTATTTTATCAATAAAAAAAAATTAAATGATTTGACTTACAAATGGAGAAGGTAAAAGATGCTCGAAATATACATAGGACGTGAAGTGAGTGCACTTACCTGAAACAAAAGCAAATATTATTCTAAGGAAATGTTTTATTCATTTTTGAAATTGACCCAGATTAGAAGAAACCCCTCAAGGGATCGAGAGATTACTTGTGAAGCTGACTAATCAACTTCTGTATTCATTTAACTACAAATAAGTAAAATTTCCAAAGCGAGAGCTTAGAAATCAGATAATCAAATCTATTATAATTTGAAAAATATGGAAAGGCTAGAATAGTATATACATCAACTAATACTTTAAGGGGGTTCAGGATGTAGAGTTACGCATGTTTTTCCCGATAAGAGGCCAGATATAGGCTAATAGTATATCGGCTGTTAGACTAGCCTGCCATCTTTTGCAAGAGTGCTGAACTATTTGACACATAATTTATAAATATATTAATATCTACCAATCTTATTTTTAAATTTACTAAATTAATATGTGATTAATTTTACCAATTAATTCATTTTTAAATAAAAAAAAAAATTAAAAATTATTGGGACAGATGGTTTGCTGTAGGTCATAAATATTTTTTTTAGCCACATATAGGAAATGAAAAATTTTTTCTTCAATAAAAAATTTTTATTTTCTTCAAGTTATGATATAACTATAAATTAAAATAACTTTTAGATAATTTCAATTTTTTTTTTTTTTTTAATAATGTAATGAGACGAAATGAATGAGTTTAAGATGAAACAAACAAGATAAGAACTCTAGAAGTTTGCATTAGAAATTTCAACCTCAGCTTTTTTTTTTACTATAAGCAATGAAAACTTTTTTAAAAATTATTTTTTATAATATTATAATGCTAAGTTTAAAATTCAATTATTTTTTATTTAAAAAATAAAATTTAATAACTAATTATAAAGTGTCTGGCTATTTTCTTGAATTGTGTTTAATGCATAGCCTAAGAAATGAGATTTCTATTGAACGGGATGTCCCTCTTGCGCGAATACACTTAAAAAAACGAATTTGTATAGAGTAATAAAGTTTTGTAGATTTTGTTTGTAATTTAATATGAGTGGGAAAACTTTATAATAAATGAAGGTCTGTTAGAGAAACTTAAAGCTTTGAGGGCCAAATTAAATTTTTGTTCAAAACTCTTAGGGCAGGTACGTCAGTCTCTTCATAACTTGGTTCTATTAATATAATTCTACAACATTAACTTTCGAAGTTATTCTTAGTAAATGATAGAAGCATTATTAAAGAAATATATAATCAAAATAATTTTAATTAAATCAATTTGAGTTGTGGTAAGAATCAGACTAATGAATTCAAAAAATTACACTGAATATTTTTCAATAAAATTGTAAAATATATTTTTCCATGTTATAGGCCTTTAATATGATTATTTTGAAATAATAATAGTAGCTCGAGGTTACTTGTCGTATTTTGACTGGTGGAGGTGCCAAGAGAAATTTATTAGAAAGAATAAATTTTTGTAGTAAACTATTTTGTCCTACCAAATTGTACAATTCCATTACATGGTTTCGGTCTGAATGGCCAAGGTCTGAAAAATGAACATATTCCATTAAGTTTTTGACAATTATGTTTTGATGGATAAAATTTGAACAATGAATTTTTTATATATCGCCTGCTGAGAATCATAGTGGCGGAATATATATCCCAATTGCCAATGATCGCTAATCGTCAAGGGCGGATACAAGGGGGGTAATTACCCCCCCCCGAGATTCGAAAAAAATACCTTTTTTTCGCAAAAAAATTTATTTTTAATGTAAAATTTTTAAAATTATTACTTAAAATTTATGTGTATTTATATTCTGGCAAACAAGTACAGAATGCGCTTTTAAATTACCGAAATTAAAAAAAAATAGTGTGCTGTGCGATGAGTCACACCAGATTACCCCCGAGAAACACCTCTGGATCCGCCCTTGCTAATCGTATACAGGGTGTAAAGCACACAAAGTTATGTTTTTTTTTAATGGAACGCCCTCTACATATTTGGACCCGGTCAATTTTAGTGGAACTTTATTAATCATACTTGGTACTTTAGGCAAGCGGTTTATTTGACGTTTTGTGAAAAACCAGTTGTTCAGTTACAGCCGATTATCTCCCAAACCATAAAACATAGAAAGCCCTGGTTGTGCAACATTGTTAACCATGAATGGTGGAACTTAAAGATAGTGTGTCAAAATGATACATTTCCCCTGGCGCCTCCAAAAGCCAAAATACGACAAGTAACTTCGAGCTACTCCACTGTAAATCTTAATTGTTGTCTTGATTTTACAATCTTTCATAATAAATAATACTGTATTTATTTACTGATAAAGAAATCATAGAATGAATCCGTTTTCGATTTTCTCACTTGCCAAACGATTTTTGTCATTTTCCTCTTTTGTCAGAGAGAGTTTGTTTTTTGCATTTGCATAAAAACAAAGAAAGTTTTCCAAAATCTCTTTTACTTTCGAAATCTTTAACACACTCGCACAAATTCCAATGATTTAAAGATTAAATAAAACCTTAAAGCTGAGCGAATCGTTTTTGTTTTCGAAATCCTAAAGGTTAAGCTAAAAAGCAACGCAAGCCTTGTTCTATCAATCAATCATTGGAAGAAATAAATAAATGGAATCAACCGTTCGAATACAGGTTCGTTTCGTTCTTTTTTACGTCTCAAAAAAAAGGAGTTTCCAAGAAATCTAATTTGCAAATTCATAAGATTAAACCAAATATATAAAATTGAAAATAATATCAATCTTGTCTAGATTTTTTTTTTTAATAATCATTGGATTTTGATTGTTCTTTAAGTCGACAAGGAAAGTCGCTAGCTGTCACTTTCTAGAACTTTTATTTGCTGTTTAGTAAGAGAAAAAATTCAGCATTTTCATTTATGGGGTGATTTATTTGTTCATATTAATATTGTGTCTTCGAAAACAAATCACTCTATTTGCTTTCTTATGATTTTAAACAAAACCCAAATAAACTTTTTTTATAAAAGAGCTAATTTTTGGCTTTTCATGGACCAGAATATTTATATCGAGTAACTAATTGTTTAAATCACTGAATACAGAGGTTGTGGACCAAAGAACTCTCTGAATTTAAAATGAAATAACTCGAAAATAAAGATCAATAGAAGAATGAAACAAAAATAATGTTTATTTTGAAAATTTTAAATATATGTTCGAAAATTTTGCCAAATTCGAATATTTTTAGAACACGTTGTTTCATGGAATACATGACTTTAACAACTTATTTTGTAAGGTTAAGCTCCTTTCGCGTTTCACTGTTCCAAGACAGAGTATAGTGGCACCTGATGGCAGGAATTATAACTAATTTCCCCCCGAAACTTCGATATCACATTTTTAGAGCTTTTAAAATAAACATACCTTTTGTTTCATTTTTCCATCGATCTTTGTTAATTAATTTTGAAATTAGGGAGTTATGCACACTCTGTTTATATTTGATATTATTAATAATATATTACCTACATTTATTCCTTGGTGTTAAAAAGCAAAGGGGTGAAAAAGAACATTCTGAATGAATTTTTTATAAGATGCATAAAGATTTTCACTCTTATAATCAAAATGCTTGTTTTATTTTGTCTGTTTATAATGACGCAAAAACACTCTCTTTACTCATTAAAAACGTAAAAGTAAAGTAGTTAATAAAAAAATAAAGTCAAATAAAATGTAAATATTTTTTTATTTATTCTACGGTTTGAATGTAGTCAAAATGAAATGAGAAATTTATATAAACAATTCGCTTTAAAAATTTTTATAGTTTTTACCATTAAACTAAAATGAATTACTGCTATTCGATATGTGAGATATCATCACAAAGTTATAAAAATCTCTTTTTGATATAAATCTGAATTCAAAAAGGTATCTAATAATGTCCCGACATCGGAGGGTGATCATAAAATTCCCATAAAGGAATAATTCAGAAAGAGAGAGAACAGCTGATAGTAAATGGAAGATCCTTAACTGGCTGATTGAACTATGCAGACAGGCATTTGGTCGGGAAAGGGATTCCCGAGGGATAACTAAGAACAGGAAGCCATGGGAATGAACAAGGTGTTGGTGGACCCAGCTGCCCGGAGGAACGGAACGCCGGAGAATGTCGGGAATCCTCTTTTGAAACCCCCAAAATTCGTTCTTCACCCCTGAATGTCTTAACGGCATAATTGAAATCGATCTTTTTCTATTCTTTGGGGAGGGGGAGATTTATCCTTGACATCTTGACAGAAATAAAAAAAAAAAATCTAATCAATCATTCTTGTTTACATATTATACAAAATGAATGCGATAAAATAAAAATAACCAAATTTAAATAAATAGTAATTAAAATAATTTTTTTGAGTACATAGTCATTTAGTCTTTTTAGCCCTTGAAAATAGATGACCGTTTTAACGGGTTTAAATCAGTAATTTATTTTAACTTTTTATATTTTATTAAAAAAATTGTGGCGCACAGCACACAACTTCTCCTACCTTCGGTAATCGAAAGTCGTGTACTGTGCTTGTCTCACCAGATTTATTGTTCGACATGTACTTAGTTTCCGACAGTACGGTATATTCGATTTTTAAGATGTACAATTTATAAGTATGGCAAAATATTTATATTTTGTTACCATAGCAACCATAGGAGAACGTCTCCTAAATCATTTCAAGCTTATATTTTGAATGAATCATGTAAAAATATATTTATTTTTTGGGAGAACAGAGGGATGATAAATAACTAAAATAGATGTCTGATTTCTTATAAGTTTAGGTTAATTTAAGGCATTTGTATTCTTAAAATTTCTTTATAAAAAATAAATAAAAAAACAGTGAAATTTGTCATAAGGCGCACTTTTCAAATTTCATTCATATTGTCTTTATTTTGTTTTGATATTGTATTCATATTTTGTAAAATGTTCTGTATAAATATAATAACCTGAGTAAAAATGATAAAAAATGATCGAGGGATACACACGCCCGCAGCAGGTCTGCATAGTGAAACCTTGAGGGCCACACAGGGACACACACGCCCGCACGAGGGACACACACAGTAGATCGAAAGTGACCAGAAGAAAAATGTGTGTCCCTGGTGCGGGCGTGTGTATCCCTCGATCATTTTTTATCATTTTTACTCGGGAATGTATATTATGGAGATTGCCGTTGGCACCTGGCCTAATTCCTGGGAACGTCAGCCTGTACAACAGTTATGTACTAAATTTTGAGAATCTTGCTTGCCCTGAGGATGAGCGCGACTAGCACCCGAAAAGTCGGCAACAGAATATAAAGCTTTTTATTTCACATATCTGCTGATCCCGGGAAGGCTCCAGTCCCCTCCTTCTAATAATTTCTTTGCTTTTTATATGAAATTTTGTATGTTAATGTTCCATGCGAAAAAAAAAAGTCAAAAGTGTTCATGCCAACGAGCCCTTGTTTAATTCCAAATACAATAGGAGGGAAAATATTTTATTAAGTAAATATTTTTATACTTGACGTAATTAATCCTCAGCCAATATAGCAAATATATTATTAAAAACACCGTAGAAATTTCATTTTGAGAAAATTATTGCAATTTTTTAGCAAAATTAAAAAAAAAAAAAATACGAATTGCTTTTAGTAAATATTTTTCCATCATGAAACGATTAGGTCGTATCGGCTTTTATCATTTAGCAATATTTTTATATAATTTAATGCCTTAAGTCGTGCTCTTGACAGCTCAAAAGAAATGAAGAAATTAGAAACGAAGAAAGGCGTTGACTGAATTTTTAATGATGCTTTTTGATTTATCCTCCAAAAAAAAAAAAAAAGCGAGACGAACGTTATTTTATTTATTTAACGAAAATCTTTATAATATTTAATTTTCACTAAAAAAAAAAAAAAAAAAAATGAGGGACGATTGAACATCAAGTGGGGACAATTATTTATCCTTTTTTGTTAATAAAATGATTAATATTTAGAGAAAAATCTTGGATGGACAGAGAATGATAAACTAAATAAAATTTTTGTTATTTACTTAATAATTCCCTTTAAATGTTTTCCTCTGAGGTTTGTTTTATTTTACAATTTGTAAATTAGACTATTTACTTATTCAACAAAATGTTAATGATTCAATAAATTATATTCTTAAAACATCGGAATTTATATACTTGTGTGTTGCTCTATGAATTAAATAAATATACTTAAGTGCCCAAACCTTTTAAGCAGAAAAGTCTCTCGGAAGCCCTTTATAAAATAAAATGGAGAAAATAGTTGGATTGGTACCAAATGGAGTTTCAGGTAATTGGAAAATTACTACTAGGTCAAATGGAGTGAATTAAAAGTTTTTTTTTTTTTTTTTCTTTCTCTTTTGCTCTCTCTTTGTCTTTATTTTTTGGAAATTTTCATTAAAGAATTATGATTTGAAAATTACAGTTAAAATTACAATCCTCTTCTCAAGATTAAACTTTTATATTTCTTCATTGAAGTAAAATTTTATTGTACTTAACCATGTTTTTTTTTTTTTTTTATACAATAAAATAAAGTTTTTTAACCGAAATTTAACCCCCATGGAATTTTTACTTTTGATAGAAAAGCAAGACAAGGATGTATCTTGTCAGATAGAGATAAATATATAATTGAGTTAGCAAGGCTTTGAGATATAAACAGTAATAGACTACAGCGCGCGGGCAAAACCATAAATTAAAGGACTTTTAAACATCTTATTAATATGTACCCTATCCCCCCCCCCCCCCCCCCCCCCCCCTTTTAAACCCCCCCCAAAACCCCCCCTTACCCTATTTATATTCATAAGGAATTTGTAATATTTTTTTTTAATAAAAACTACAGTAAAATGTAGGGTTTTCGTAGCTTAAAATTAAAAATCAAACACTTTAAGTATTTTCTATTATTCTTAAAAATGCTTAAAGTGTTTATGATATATGATTTTTTATTTAGTTTTAAGTTTTTAATGTAGACAAATTGATCTTATCAAACGAAATTCAGTAATTTTTTTATTTCTCATCTCCCTCAAGGTAGTAAATTAGAGTTGATTAAAACAAAATTTTTTTTAAATTATCGGTTTATATTTCAGAGCCAGATGTTCAAAAAAATGCTCTGAAATAAATATAAAACAATAATATAAAGCGCTAGTCACTGAATTCCGTTTTATGTTCCAGATCACCACTCTCTCGCTGATTTGCCAGAGAAAGAGGAAGTGAGGGAAATTTAAAAATCTGGTGTGACTGGCGCACAGCACACAACTTTCTCTTACCTTCGGTAATCGAAAGTTGTGTACTGTGCTTGTCACACCAGATTTTTGTGTCGACATGTATTTAGTTCCCGGCAGTAGGGAATATTTGAATTCAGATGTAAAATTTATAAGTATGGGAAAATATTTATATTTTGTTACCATGGCAACCATTTCTCCTATCTTTTCTATGAAGCACAAGAGTAAAGTGTGCTTCAAACAATTTTGAGGGGCAAAACGAGAATATACATTTGAAAGAGCATCTAAAAATAATTGATTTTTGAATTTTAATCAAAATCGTTAGAGCGAATTTTGAGAAAATCGAAAAAACTGAAAAAGTACATCAGTAAAGTACTAGTACTCATGGGCCGATTTTGATTAAAAGCTTATTTTGTCGGTCCCGAGGGGTGTTTAACTTAAATATAAAATTTCAGCAGCATAGCTCAATTCCTTCATGCTTAAAATTGAACACAGACACACACACAGACACACACACACACACCCCTGTTGCGAAAACCACTTTTTTGGATTCAGGGGACCTCAAAACGTGAAGATCCATCAAAATCTCGACATCGAATTTTTGACATGAATCCAATACTTTCTCTCTCTATATCTATATATATAAAAATGAAATGGGAAAAATGTATGTATGTATGTAAATATGTATGTATATGTTCTATAGAAATCCACAATTTTCAATGAATCCATTTGAAATTAAGTACACCTATAATACATGGCTCTGGGAGTAACGTAGTAATAATTGAATCTCTTAAATGTTTTGGAAAATTAATTATAATCAAATTTCTTCAATATGGGAACACAAAATCAACAAGTTTGCTAGAAATTAGAGAGCGTCCTTTGTGCTGTGTGAACCAGCTTCCTACCTGACTATGGGCTGGGGGTGGGGGCTACGCAGCAGTTGAAAAACGAAGAGAGGACTCAGGTGACTGACCCTTTAAACAGTCACAAACAGACCCTTTTGTGCTGTTCTCAATCGGTACCCTCGCCTCGCTTGAATATAAGATCCTTCCTTAACATCTTAACACTTGCATTGCAACAAGAAATATCCCAAATTGGGGAATAAACTTGCTCGCCGAAGGCGAGCAGGGGTCCAGGGGCGCAGCCCCCTGGCTAGCAGGGAAGCCCGCCGAAGGCGGGCTTGCGACTAGTATTAACATATATATAGAGGTAAGAGAAAGTAAAAATTTAAGTCAGAGAGGAAAAACTTTAAAATTGTTCGTCGAAGGCGAGAAATTGTAAAATTTTCCAACAGTGAACAAGAATAAATTTGATGCATTTGCTCGCCGAAGGGGTCGCAGCCCCCTGACAAGCGGGAAAGCCCGCCTTAAGCGGGCTTCGTCACTTGTAAAAGAATAATTTAAAAGTTTTTTTGTTTTATTAAACTCTTGATTACTTTTTATTTAGTGTCATTTTTAAGAAAAAAAAATTTTTAAATTCTGAAATTTAATGAAATTTGGGGACTAATGGTTTTTCTGCGCACTGTATTTGTATAGTATTTTCTTAAATTTGCGAATATTTCAATCATAGGGTTGAATCTTGATAGGCTCCCGTTGAAACATTATGTACATGAAAATGTACATCTCTTTGAGTTAATTTTTTTTTTAATTTGTATTTTTTAATGAAAATTAAATGCCTAACAAAAAATTGAGAGACTAATTAAGAGCTAGAACTAAACTATTGTAAATATTTAGAACGAGTTTTAATTTTCCATTCCATTATTCCAATAAGAGAATTTAAATCGGATTATTCTACATAAACTCACGATTGAATTATTTAATTGAATTAATCAAAATGTTCACTAAATGTAGACAGGGGATGATTATTTGACTCCGGATGATAATAATTCTTCACACAGATCAATTGGAATAAAAGCTTCCACTTTCTGTCCACCTGGATAAGTTCCAATTGCTTTGACAAATTTTTCTTTTTTAAAAACGCCCCCCATTCAGATCAAATGACACCTCATGAAGTGACAAGCGAAACATTGCATTGTCTCCATCCCTCTCTCTTTTTTCATAGAGAGATTTTTTTTTTTGTCAAAAAATGTGTTTTTATAGTAGCGTACAAAAGAGCCAATAACTAAAATTCAAGTGGAGATTATTGGGCAGAGAATAGGCCAGTAAATTTCAAGGGTTTTGATCCCCCTACCCAGCAGCCCAAGGGGTCGGGTAACGTTGAAAAGATCGAATCGACCACCCTGGAGGGGAGGGAGGCGGGGTGGAGCATCCTGTTACATCTCTCTATAGAACATCCCCCTTATTATATTGATGGCTTAGCGCTACGCCTTGACCAATATACAAACTGCTATTTATGCTATACAAAATATTACCTCGATATTCTTTCATCCCACTTTACGAGTATTGGATGACAACTTCCGAAAAATTTATCGACACTATCTGTCCAAGACAAGATAGGACATTTTTTTTCTTTCTCGAGGGGTCATTTTTAAAAGTATTTTATTAGAGAGAAGAATTAATTCTTATACTTCATTCATATCCCTTGTGTTTTAATAAATTTTTGTTTCTATAGTAAATTTAGTATTTTTTTTATCTCGTGTCAATCAATCAAATATTGTATTTTGATAAACAAATTATTTAATATTTTTTATATCGAAAAGGACAAAATATCAAAAATGAGTTATATATACAGAAATGTTCAGCTTTTTGAGCTTTACAGTCTAATTAAAATAGTGCTATCTCAAAAAAAGTGTTTTTTAACGTCATTAAATTTTTTATAGATATTTGAGAAATCATAGTATAGTGTTTTTCAACCTAATACTTTGCGTAAATTTGTCAAAATGGATTAGAAATTCTGAGAAGTGTCTTTCAAAGACTAAAATAGTATAGGGCACAGCACAAAAATGTCTGTCTATTTATGACTTTTTGAAGGGTCAGTCGTAAGTGTGCTCTCTTCTTTTTTTCAACTGCTGCCTAGCTCCTCTCACAGCCTCTAGACGTACAACTAGAAAGCTGGTCACAGAGCAACTAACTGCTTCTCTAATTTCCAAGCCAACTTGTCGTTTTTGTGTTCCCATATTGAAGAAATTTAATTATAATTAATTTTCCAAAATATTTAAGAGATCAATGAAGTCAGTGGCTGTTTCTCTATAGACAGGAGAAGGAGCAGGTGCAGCCAAAAAACAAAAGCCTTCGATTTAATAAAATTTAATGAGACGTTTCGGGTGAATTTCATCTACCCATCTTCAGTCCTTCAAAATTGTTAAAAGTCCCGGAGTTAATCAATAGGGCAATACATGTAAATGTATGTATCATATGTCCTGGCGATGTGGGCCATCGTATTTATTTAGTGAGAATGATCATTCTCAAATATGATACATCAATTTACATGTATCCTGTCTATTTAAGAGATTCCAATTATTACTACGTTGCTCCCTAGTCCATGTACTTACTATATGTGTACTTAATTTCAAATAGATTCAGAGAAAACTTTATATTTCTATAGAATATATACCGGTACATACATATATACATATTACATACATACATTTTTCCCATTTCATTTTTATATATAGATACAGTATTAATATGAAATCTTATATTTTTTGTAACATAAATTTTGAATTCAGGGTCTCTTACTTGCGGACCCTTAAGAATATTTCACGGTGCCCAGGAGGGAAACGCTGGTCTAATATATCTTGGAGATAGTGTAATGTTTTATACATTGAATATGAATTACAGTATTTTATACTTTTCCAAATGAATTTAACACAAATCATTTAAATCAAATTAAAACAATTTAAATAAAAATTAAGAAGAATATCTCGATGGGACAGATCAACATAATTCAGATGTTTTAGTTGAGTATTAATTAAAAACTTCATTCATTATTATAAGAATTTGAATTTGTTTTAAATTTACTTAAAAAGGTTCATATCAAATGTTTAATAAATTACAATATACTGTATTTAAGGTAGTGTCTTCTTAAGAAGAAACTAAGTGTTACGTTTTTGTCCGTGACTGTATATTCAAATTGTAAAATTTTGTTATAAAAAGTAAAAATTTACAAGAAAATAATTATTCGTTCGTTAAAATTTTATTTAAAAAAATCCAATAAGTTTTCCAATAAATGTTATGTAAATACATGTGTATAAACCAGTATATAAAAGTCAAAGATTAATTGCCTACCGTAACCTACATTTGAAAGCTTTAAATTTAGATAATGATAAAATTCCGAGATAGGTATTTGAATCCCTTAATTGGATTATTGATTCGAGATAGGGAAAGTTTAAATGCGGTATAAATCTAATAAAATCTCGCGAGGAAACTTTATATATGAGAGGATATCAAACAATTAGTTATATATGCATTAGTAACGAATATGAAAATGACTTTAAATACACTCCGGGGAGACTATGTAGGAAAAAAATGATGATCTCTGGGAATGAAGGGAAAAAAAAATGAAAAATTGTCTTCACAAGGGCTTTATCGATTTGAAAAATTAATGAGATCTAACAATTCACTCAAGAAATCGTTGATTGAGTAGAATTTTGATGATAATTGGTTTATTGATGTTAAAATTGCAATTTTGAAGCTGGTCGGAAAAGCCTAATTCATGCTGTTAGGAGATCAAAACAATTTTATAATTCCTAAATTCAAAATTGTGAGAGTAGTTTTTCTTAGTCTAGCCAGTAACAATTAGGCGTACAATATTAATCCAGTCTAGTTATAGACTTAAAATTTTTTTTTAATTTCCATACTCCAAGTTTTTTAAACTAAAAACCATTCAAAAATTATTTTTGTGGTACTGAGGTTTTTTATTTATAAAAAATTATAAATCAAAATGTTATTTTATACTATTGTATAGGCAAATTATAAAAAAGAAATAGTTATATATAAAGCACTAACGGTTCACGTCCGGTGAATGTCCGGTTTATATCCGCAATGAGAACTCTCTGGTCAGAGTCAGAGATGGGCGGAGTCAGAGAGGGCAATTTAAAACTTTAGAATTTTGCAACAAATTTATTCTTGTTGGAAATTGTGAAAAAATTTTAATTTTTCTTTCTTTTCTTTTACCAGGTATGTATGTGGGCCAGGGCGGATACAAAGGGGGGGGGAAAGGGGGTATTACCCCCCCCCGAGATTCGAAAAATACCTTTTTTTCGCAAAAAAATTTATTTTTAATGTAAAATTTTAAAAATTAATACTTGAAAATTTGATGTATATTTATATTCTGGCAAACAAGTACAGAATGAGCTTTTAAATTACCGAAATTAAAAAAAATAGTGTGCTGTGCGACGAGCACACCATATTACCCCCCCCCCGAGAAACACCTCTGGATCCGCCCTTGATGTGGGCCTATTCAAAAGAACTACTTAAATATTTGTTGTGGTCAAATTCTATTCATAATTTTAATAGTAGGTAATGTAGTTAATAAATTTGGCTACCGGAGTCGTATTTCAAATGAATAAATCAATTAATTTCCTTCCTGCCGTGGAATATTAGAGTGAAAGTATCAATATTTCGATTAATGAGTCGTATGTTTGGTTCCTACCTAAAATGTATACAATAGTTTGCTTTTATATACAGTATATCAATCAAGGACGGATACAAGGGGGGGGGGGTAAATAAATTACCCCCCCCCCCCAAGATTAAAAAAATACTTTTTTTCGAAAAAAAATTTATTTTTAATGAAAATTTTAAAAATTATTACTTTAAAGTTTGATTTGTATTTATATTCTGGCAAACAAGTACAGAATGCGCCTTTAAATTACCGAAATTAAAGAAAAATAGTGTGCTGTGCGACGATCACACCAGATTACCCCCCTCCCCCCCCAGAAAACACCTCTGAATCCGCCCTTGATATCAATTCACTTAAATATGGAATAACGATTGTAAGATGAGCAAAAATAAAAAAATAATTATTTAAAATACAGTATCCTTGAATACTACTTATTACATCATTTTGAAATCACAAGTTTATTATTATATTCATAATTTAACAAGATTGTCTAATAAATAGAGAGAATAATAATTCCTTTAAAGAAGGCTTATAAATTTTGTTCATTTCTATTTGCTTCAATTGAAGATGATTCTATAAACGACCCTTTTAGTATAGGATAACCTCCCCGAGTTGAAAGGATCAAGTGTTTGAGAACCGAATGGAATGGGTGCAAGAAAGAGGATTCTGATGAAGGTAATCTGTTAATGTTTGTTTGTTAGCATACAGGTGAACTCAGCCCACGTTTTACCCTTTCATGTACGGTACATGCCTACATAAACATAGCTGTCTGCTGACTCCTCGCGCAAATGTCTAATCCTAATATTGAAACACAAGCTTCAATGATTACAGGATGATGAAAGCGACGTTATTCTAAGGAGTTATTAAACTGATAATCGGGGAATAGAATTAGGTCATTTATGTATGAATTTAGATAGATAAAATAAACAATGTATAACATTATGGATTAGTAAATTGATGAATAAATATAGAAATTTAAAGAAAATATTGTATTTTTTTTCACCATCACGTCAGTTTTATCACTCACAGGTTAAATAATAGATAACAATGAAATTATAAACAATTTTTGGTTATTATAAAATTTCTCTGCTATGAGTAGCTAAGTCAACGAAAGTTCAGGGAAGTTAGCAGTGGCGTAGCGAGCTTAACTTGCGCCCGGGGCACAATACATTTTTAGCGCTCCCCTCCCCCCATTCGAAAACCATATATTATGTTTTTTTTTTTATAAATTGGCCCCGGATGCCCGACAATGGCAAAATCTCCATTTGGAAAACAAAATATATTACACTGGCACTAAATTTAAAATATATTTTCCAGAAATCAATTATAATAAAAATAAAAATTATCCAGAAATTTTTTGTTTTGCGGACCATTTGGCGCCCCTTTGTGAGTAGCGCCCGGGGCATGATGACCCAAGCCCGCTACGCCACTGGAAGTTGGCAATTTAAAAATGGTTTGTGTGCTCAATTTTATCAATAAAAATCAGAAAACCAGTTTAATTAATTAATAAGTTAATTAATCAATAAAACAAATCATGCAAGAGAATAAAATAAAAAAAGGCATTTCCCACACAGCACAAAATATTGCTGGAATGTTGCAGCAATATTGCCAATCTTGCTCAATATTGACAACATTGCAGCAACATTGATGCAATATTTCTGCAATGTTGCAAACAGGCGGACGATAGGAATATTGCAACAATATTGCATGCAATATTCCTGCAATATTAATTGGCAATTTATGCAAGATTCGCAATATTTCTGCAATATTTTGTGCTGTGTGGGTTGTGGTTCTATGAAGTTAGCGACAATACAAGAAGTTAAATACACTTTTATATTTCTACTTTCACATCTAAGTTATCCCGAGATTTAGGTCGGGGTTAGCAAACCATGGGATTTATTGGGCTATTATTTTACAAAATCTGATAAGACTCAGAAGTAAGTTGCTTAACTTAGGACTACTTCACCTTAAGAGATGAAACTGGCCCTATAAAATGCCCCAAAAATTTTTTTAATAGTGTTTAATTAATTCTTATTAAGAAATAGTTTTTATTCAGATATCTTAGTATTATAAAGTAACTAATTTTTTAAAAGAACGATTTATTAGATAAAAGATAAAGTTAATTAAGATCAAGTCGCCCTTCTATTCGGTTTTTTATTAGAATGACGAAGCGATAAGGAAAATTAGAAGACAATAGAAGAGGAAATTTAAGATGAAGTTAGTACACACTTATGAGTTGAGCATAAAAAGATTGAAAATAAAATTAATTAAATAAAAAAAAAAAGTAAAAAAAAAAAAAACGAATTAAATCCAAATAAATTGCATTTAAATTTAATATCGATTCCACATATTTCAAATCATCTGTCATCACAATGAAATTCCTATAATAAACTAAATGCTCCTTTATGAGCTGAATAAACGAAAAATTTAATATCCTTTAAGAAAATACTTTACTTTTTTTTATATTTAAATTTTTATTACTTTTATGGTTAGAGTGATAATGTACCCAGGCTCTAAATTAGAACCTCCATAAAAATATACTTTTTATGAATAAAAATTTAGACATCATCTATTTTTTTTTTATGTCTAATTATCTTTTTTTTGTATAGGAAAGTCTTTTATCATTTTTTTTTTTTTTAATAAAATAATAATTAGTTAAGAAAAGTTTATTTATGTTTATTAGAATAATGGGAAAGTACGTTCAGTTTTTAAATAAAATTTTATATAATGGAATTGATTAAAATAATAATTTTTTTTCGACATTCAATAGATGTTGGAGATAAATCCTATTACTATATTTACTTTGACGAGAAATTGTAATGTTTATTTATTAATAAAAAAAATAAATACATTTTAACGAGTTCGATTGGAAACGAACGTTACGTCATTAACGATTAATTAATAAATCAATCAAGGAGCAATTGATAATAAGGGAAAAGTGAATTTTTACTTAAGACCGTAGGCTGAAACATTTTATAAATTGAAATCAGATTACAAATTATACACTAAGTTATATGTATTTATTGATTATAAATAAATTAACACGCGCATTTCAGCGGTTATGTGTCTTCATCAGGAGTTAACAAATATTCTAATCATAACATAAGTGTTAATTTTTAATTAATAAATATTTTGAAACATATAAACTAGTGTATAATTTGTATATCTTAAATTATTTGATATTTTATGATTTTACAAAAGAAAAATATGTTGTTTTTTTTTATTTAATCCTTTTCTCAACTCAAATTAACGTAGATTAAAGGATAACGTCAATAACCAGTTGATAAAGCAAGAAATTCAGTGACGCAACATTCAGTAAGATAGAGAGGAATTAAAACACTAATTCAGTCACATTTCATTTAGGTAAATTAAAAACTTTTAAAACTTAAAAAAAAATATGGGGATTGACTTCCCCGAGACTTTCTCGTATATTCTTTTGGAATTACGTCTGAGTGTGTGTGTAAACACGATTGCTTAAAAACCAAAGCAGCTAGATCGATGAAATTTGGTATATGCTCCTTACACTAAAATTGTAGATTTCTATCAACTTTTGGAGTAAATACGTCACTTGGAAGTAGTACTTTACTTAAAAGTTTTTCAAAATTTTTGAAATTTTCGATTTTTTTGTTATATTATGATAAAATACTCTATTTTAAAAAGTTTTTATTCTTTAACATTTTTTTCGAAAACTGAATAGTTTTTGAAATAATCAAAGAAGAAATAGAAAATTTTCGTTAATTTTGATAAAATATCAAAACAAAATCATACAGGTGTCATTAAAAAAAGGGTAAATGTAAACAAATTCATTTGTTTATATTTACCCTTTTTTTTGACACCTGTATGATTTTGTTTTGATTTTTTATCAAAATTAACGAAAATTTTCTATTTCTTCTTGATTATTTCAAAAACTATTCAGTTTTCGAAAAAATGTCAAAGAATAAAAACTTTTAAAATAGAGTATTTTATCATAATATAACAAAAAAATCGAAAATTTCAAAATTTTGGAAAAAACTTTTTAAGTAAAGTACTACTTCCAAGTGACGTATTTACTCCAAAAGTTGATAGAAATCTACAATTTTAGTGTAAGGAGCATATACCAAATTTCATCGATCTAGCTGCTTTGGTTTTAGCAATCGTGTTACACACACACACACACACACACACACACACACACACACAGACATAATGCCAAAAATGGTTTTTTTGGACTCAGGGAGGTCTAAAACGTGGAGAAACATCAAAATCTCGAAGTCGAATTTTTTTACGATTACATAACTTTCTCTATACGAGAAAGTAAAAATCAAAATCACTTTTATTTATCAGATATTAATTAGATAAATTAAGAAATAAAAATAAATTGTTTTAAAGAAAGTATAGTTCAATGACAGACGTGGCCGTCCAAAACAAGCTTTCTGATTGGGTAGTCATCTCTTAACAATAATATTTGAACAGCTTTAGTTCCTTATCGGCCTTAAATTATTTATTTTTATTTAATTATTTATTTATTATATCCAATGACCTGAAAAAAAAATGAAAAAAAAAATCTGATCAATTTTCTGTATTGCTTGTAAATAAATTTTGAAATTTAAAAAATAAGAATAATTAAAATAATAAGTGAAAAATTCAATAGATTAAGCAACAATTCTTTAGGGAATCCAAAGTGGCATAATAATGGAGTAGAAAAGGTAAAGTTTTAGGCATGAATATGGGACACCTGGTGGGCGAAGGACTGAGCTAAGACTGATTTGTGTCCCCCAGGGACCAAAAGAGAACTCGATTAAACCCTGCCCCTGCCCCCTCTCTTTCTCTCCTTCCTTAGCTTCGCCTCCCTCTTCCAGCCCTTTGTCTTCCCTTTTGTCTTACCTCTGGATTATTTAATATTGAAATTATTTTAACTAACGTTTAACGTGAAATGGATATTATTAATATTAGTAACTATTATAGAAATGTAATCCTATTTTAGTTCATTAAAAAAATTCAAAAATAGCTTTTTTGTTTACATAATACGGAAAAGAAAATTCAATCTTATATACTAATCTTTATCAATTTTTTTTTTTATTTCATTCGCCGACGTTTCGGACGCAAATGGCGGCCTTCCTCAGGATAATTGATAGTCAGTACAATACAGATGGGTGTATTTTTTTTAATAATATAAGTGAAATGCATTATTTGGAATGGATGCCTCTTGCATTAAATGTGCCTTGCATTTTTTGTCTAATTTGATTCCTGGCTGCCTTCCCCTCCTCATACTTATCTATATTTTTATCTGACCTATAGCTGTGATTCAGAGGTAAAATAATAGCTAGAGGTAGAGAGTTCGCATTCGGTCCTATTAAAAAATTTATTTCAATTAAATGGGCTCTCGGTCATATTTCATTTGATTCCCTGATGCGTAAAGAAGTCGTAACTATATGAGCTATATGATATAAAATTTCATAAAAATCTATCAATAGAATTTGCTCACTATACTACATACACTATCAATTAATACTGGACAGACTTTATTCTAAATAGCTGTGTTAAAAATTCACGGATTCTTGAGAAACTTTTCAAAAATCAAAATAAGAATTTTGTATAATTTTTTTATGATAAATTATGTATGATCAGTAGAGACCGGACAAAAAAGCGTGGAAAGTGGAAAAAAAAGTGCTTAAAAAAAAGCATAAAAAACTTGAATAAAAAGTTGTTAAATAAATATAAGTTGAAAAAGCATCTAATAAGCA
>JAKCPI010014458.1:0-17424 GCA_023213315.1 Euborellia annulipes | reverse complement strand
AAAAGGGAAAAATTATTAGTTTACTAAAATTTAAAAGAACAAAGAGAAAAATCTCATATTTACAGGTTGGTCAGAAAAGAAAAGGACAAAATATTGTCATAAAAAATAAATTAGTCTGAAGATAATTCCAATCTAGAATTGAAACGTCACTTTTGTTTTCATTAAATAAAGATTGACCGAAAAAAGATACATTTTTGTTATTTTCTTCATAAAATAAAATTATTTTTAAATTTTTGGAAGTTTGAGTAGAGATAAATAAAACACTTGCCTAGTACTTCTAGGGTCAGGAGTATTTTTTTTAAATAGAATTTTTATTTATTCTAGTTAGTAATTAATAATACAATTTAATTAAAAATTTCAACGTTTTGGTCACTATTTCTGCAGCTGTTTTATTATTCACCATGAAAAGAAAACGTTATCTGAGGAACTTGATTCATTTTACTTTCTCTTACCTATGTATATATGTAATATATATATAGAGAGAAAGTATTGGTTTCATGTCAAAAATTCGATGTCGAGATTTTGATGGATCTTCACGTTTTGAGGTCCCCTGAATCCAAAAAAGTGGTTTTCGCGACATGGTCTGTCTGTGGGTGGGGGGGGGGTGGGTGGGTGGGTGGGTGGGTGGGTGGGTGGGTGGGTGGGTGTGTGGGTGTGTCTGTGTTCAATTTTAAGCATGAAGGAATTGAGCTAGGAGGCTGAAATTTTATATTTAAGTTAAACACCCCCCGGGACCGGAAAAATAAGCTTTTAATCAAAATCGGCCAAAGAGTACTAGTACTTTACTGATGTACTTTTTCAGTTTTTTTCGATTTTCTCAAAATTCGCTCTAACGATTTTGATTAAAATTCAAAAAATCAATTATTTTTTAGATGCTCTTTTCAAATGTATATTCTCGTTTTGCCCACAAAATTGTTTGAAGCACACTTTACTCTTGTGCTTCATAGGAAAGATAGGAGAAATGGTTGCCATGGTAACAAAATATAAATATTTTCCCATACTTATAAATTTTACATCTGAATTCAAATATTCCCTACTGCCGGGAACTAAATACATGTCTTACACAAAAAATCTGGTGTGACAAGCACAGTGCACAACTTTCGATTACCGAAGGTAAGAGAAAGTTGTGTGCTGTCGCCAGCCACACCAAGATTTTGCTTTGAAATAAAGTACTTTTTTTTTTGTTAAAAATTTTAAATACATAAATGCAGATGCAGATCACAGAATCCATGAATTTGATTCAATTTGAACCATGTAAATTCTATGTATGTACAGCAGGTATACTAGTCTTTCCCAAACTGTGTACCGGGGCTGTTCTCTTTGGGCGCCCTGAAAATTTTCCTAAACAAAATATTATATTAATTTTTTTTGCTATTAGTAAAAAAATTAAATGAAAAGGGGAGCGATAGGTGTTAGACAACCTCCAGAAAGGGGGCGATGGGCCAAAAAAGGTTGGGAACCACTGGTATAAAGCAGGGCCGGTTCTAGGGGACAGAGGGTGACGTGCCCCCAGGCGGCAGATATTAGGGGGCGGCAATTAAAGAAAGAAAAATTTTTGGTTACTTAGGTGGCAAAATTTAGCGCCCCAAAAAAAAAAAAAGGAAAAATATTTTTTCCGGAATGAAAAAAATTGAGGGTTCCGCGCAAGAGGAAATGTTCCGCGGTTGGCACACGAAAAAATTTTTTGGTTCCGCGGGCGGCAAAAATTTAGTGTCTCTAAAAAAAAAGGTAAAAATTTTTGAGGATCAAGGAAAATTTTAAGGAGGGGGCGGCAAATGAAATTTTGCCCCCCCCCTATAAATCTTCTACTTCCTGCCCTGGTATAAAGTCTTATATGGCCTAAGTTGCCTTGAAAGACTGTGTGAATGCGAGTGTTAATGGGAAAAAAAGTGTCTTAAAAAAAAAAAAAAAAAAATCTATACTCTTATCATGTATTTAGAGCTGGAACTGGTGCTTGTTGGGTGCTAAGAATCACTCTTCATTTTCATCTCCCTAATTCATAGAAGTCGTTTGAACACGTGAGAAATTTTCATTCACTCCAGATTTCGGCGCCATTTTATTGTGGCTTATGACTATCTACTTCTCAAATCATCACTATCTGGCCAAGTAAAGAACTTGCACTTATTATGTGCCACCAACTATTGTAAATTCAAGAAACTTCTTTATGGTATTAGAGATATTTAAAGTATGCAATGGCATGAATATCTCAAAAATGGTGGCTTATGACTATCTTCCACTAAGCCCTTCAATTATAAAATTGGCAATTTCACATGTATTCTTGTTGTTGATGTCTATTCGGCACGTGGCAAGAGAAAGAGAGCGTTTGTCGCTCTTGAGGAGGAAGCCCGGTTGGGCGCACACATTTGGCATCAAGTCAAAAAAAAAAAAAAAAAAAAATAAAAACCCAAAAACATCCCGACGAAGACGACGACGGCATCTCTTTCTTTTCATAGAAATCTTCTTTCTGCTCTCATTTCATAAAGCAATGTTTGCTTTTAGTTTATAACTTCCTGATAACATAAATATGAAATATTTAAGAGCAATTTACCAAGGGGTTTTAATTTATATGACCTTTCAATGAATATTAATTTACCCTTCAAAAAGAAAATTGCTCTTTCTTTATCTCCTCTCTCTCTCACTATTTGTTAGATCTACTATCTGTCTTGGAAATTAGAAAATCTGGTGTGATAACTATCAATTGCTAAAGGCAAGAGCGCTTTCATTATCTTTGGTAATTTTGAAAGTTGTCTTCTGTGCTTGTCACACCACATTTTTTTAAGTCGACATTGAGTTTTCGTAAAATTTATAAAAAAAAAAATTTATATTTTGTTACCAAAATCCTAAGAAATATTTATTTATTTTTTTGCTTCATTTTAATAAAATTTGACGGTGAAGCTTCCTAGGGCGTATATAAGTGAAAAAATGCCCCCGGGTCTGGCGTAGTAGGTAGCGTGCCTACCTCCTATACCAAACGTCGCGGGTTCGGACCCAGGCAGTCCGATGATTTTATTTAAGCCATTTGGATATCAGATGGCTTAAATAGAAATGCCTGAACCCCCAATATATATATATATATATTAATTACAACGGTTATCGTCTAAAAGACCTTAAATGGCCTAAGTTGCCGAAAAGACTGTGTGAATGTGTGTGTGAGTGTTAGTGTGAATGAGAAAAAAGTGTGAATGTTTTTTTTAATAAAAAAAAAAGTGAAAAAATAACATTAAATAAATTTGAGATAGACATTCCACCACTCTGGAAAAAATATTTCCTTCTTAACAATCTTTGCAATTCTAGCGCTGAGAAAGCTCAGGATTGGTGACCACAAGCATAGGCGCCGGAACTGGGGGGGGGGAGCAAGGTATATTGCCCCTCCCTGGCATCCTAAGGGGGGGGGGGGGGGGGGCAGAGGGGGGCAAAATGTCTTCTTTTATTTCATTTTTTTTAAATGATATATTTTTTATTTAAAATTTTTAGTTTTATAGTAGATTTGTTGTTTTATACTATTTGAACAAATTAAATTATTTTAATTTTCTAAAAAAAAAAAATTTTTGCCATCCTTCCTTT
Organism: Euborellia annulipes; assembly: GCA_023213315.1. Lineage (NCBI taxonomy): Eukaryota > Metazoa > Arthropoda > Insecta > Dermaptera > Anisolabididae > Euborellia > Euborellia annulipes. The sequence goes on along the minus strand of JAKCPI010014458.1, from coordinate 13,860 downwards.
TGAATTTATTATGGTTAGGTATCAGGTCCGATCACCATCTTCAAATCCCTATGAGCGATTTAAATAATACAATCACCGAATAAATGGTCTTCTTTGATTATTTTTATATATCAGAAATGATATTATTCTGGTACGAAGATAATCCTACACGTCTTTATTTTCAAATGAGTCCCAGGTTCTAATTAAAAAAAATTTCTGAATGAAAAAGATGGGTTCAAAGAATTTTGCACTTCTGCCAAGATTTTTGATTTTGAGGCCATTGCCAACTAAATCCGCTCATGTTGAATTGTTAAGATTTTTCAAAATTTTATTTCAAATTAATTTGCATATTGAAGTAATAGAATAGTATAGAGCAGTGATGGCTAACTATGACCTGAGGGTCAGACACTGACCCACGCAAGCTTTTTTCAACTGGCCCACAGTCCACAGAAACTCAACTAAAAAAAGTGGCTCGTGAAGGAGGAAAGAGGCGCACTAAAAATTTTTAAATCGTCAAGCCATTTTTACCCGTTAAGCCAATTGAATTTTAAAAAATGTTTAGATTTATAAAATACTCAAAGATTTTTTTGTGTCGACATGTATTTAGTTCCCGACAGTACGGAACATATGAATTCAGATGTAAAATTTATAAGTATGGGAAAATATTTATATTTTGTTACCATGGCAACCATTTCTCCTATCTTCCCTATGAAATACAAGAGTAAAGTGGTCTTCAGAAGATTTCAATTTCAAAATGAGAATATACATTTGAAAGAGCATCTAAAAAATATTTGATTTTTGAATTTAAAAAAATCGTTGGAGCAAATTTTAAGGGAAATCGAAAAAAACTGAAAAAGTACATCAGTAAAAGGTACTAGTACTCTTTGGCCGATTTTGAATAAAATCTTATTTTTCCGGTCCCGGGGGAGTTTAACTTAAATATAAAATTTCAACCTCGTAGCTCAATTCCTTCATGCTTAAAATTGAACACACACCCACCCACCCACACACCCACACCCACAGACAGACCATGTCGCGAAAACCACTTTTTACTTTCTCTTACCTATGTATATATGTAATATATATATAGAGAGAAAGTATTGGTTTCATGTCAAAAATTCGATGTCGAGATTTTGATGGATCTTCACGTTTTGAGGTCCCCTGAATCCAAAAAAGTGGTTTTCGCGACATGGTCTGTCTGTGGGTGGGTGGGTGGTGGGTGGGTGGGTGTGTGTTCAATTTTAAGCATGAAGGAATTGAGCTATGAGGTTGAAATTTTATATTTAAGTTAAACACCCCCGGGACCGACAAAATAAGCTTTTAATCAAAATCGGCCAGAGTACTAGTACTTTACTGATTCACTTTTTCAGTTTTTTTCGATTTTCTCAAAAATTTGCTCCAACGATTTTTTTTTTAAATTCAAAAATCAATTATTTTTTTAGATGCTCTTTAAAATGTATATTCTCATTTTTGCGATTGAAATCTTCTGAAGACCACTTTACTCTTGTATTTCATAGGGAAGATAGGAGAAATGGTTGCCATGGTAACAAAATATAAATATTTTCCCATACTTATAAATTTTACATCTGAATTCAAATGTACCGTACTGTCGGGAACTAAATATATTTCGACACGAAAATCTGGTGTGACAGCACAGAACACAACTTTCGATTACCGAAGGTAAGAGAAAGTTGTGTGCTGTGCGCCAGTCACACCAGATTTTTACTTTCTCGTACCCTATATATGAAATATATAGAGAGAGAAAGTATTGCGATCATGTCAAAAATTCGATGTCGAGATTTTGATGGATATACATGTTTTGAGGTCCCCTGAGTCCAAAAAAGTGGGTCCCGCAAATTGGTCTGTGTCTGTGTGTGTGTGTGTGTGTGTGTGTGTGTGTGGACAGATTTTTAGCATGAAGGAGTTGAGCTACCGGATTGAAATTTTATATTTAACTTAGGTACCTTTGAAGAATCTCAAAATAAGCTTTTGAACAAAATCGGCCAAAAAGTACTAGTACTTTACTGATGTACTTTTTCAGTTTTTTTCGATTTCCTTAAAATTTGCTCCAACGATTTTTTTTTAAATTCGTAAATCAATTATTTTTTAGATGCTCTTTAAAATGTATATTCTCATTTTGCCGTTGAAATCTTCTGAAGACCACTTTACTCTTGTATCTTCATAGGAAAGATAGGAGAAATGGTTGCCATGGTAACCGAATTTAAATCTTTTTCTTTTTATTAGATTAAAAAATCAATTATTATTTAAATTCCCATTTATTTATTTTTATTTTATTTGTGTCTTTAATTGTTTCAAAGAAAACATATATGTCTCTCTCTCACTTGCAAACATTATCGTCTCTCTCTACTCTTTTTAAATTCCCTGTCCACCTTATCTTCGCATAGGAACAATGTTAATTTCCTATAGGGATTTGTATGTTAATTTTGATTCAAAAGGGGGTCCCCTTTGGAACTTTTTAGACATTTAAAATTTTTTTTTCCAATTCTTATGAAATTTTGTATTTATTTACGAATCTATATTGTGTATAAAATGTCTAAATATGAGATTAAAATTTTGAAAATTAACCATAGTTTATTTGAAGCAGTCAACATTTAAAATGCAAGTTTGAAACTAAGGTGCTATCGGAAACTAAATATATCTCGACACAAAAAATCTGGTGTGACCAGCACGGTGCACAACTTTCTCTTACCGAAGGGTAAGAGAAAGTTGTGTGCTGTCGCCAGTCACACCAGATTTTTTGGATTCAGGGGACCTCAAAACGTGAAGATCCATCAAAATCTCGACATCGAATTTTTGACATGAATCCAATACCTTCTCTCTATATATATATTACATATATACATAGGTAAGAGAAAGTAAAAATGGGAATTTAAATAATAATTGATTTTTAATCTAATAAAAAGAAAAAGATTTAAATTCCGTTACCATGGCAACCATTTCTATCTTTCCTATGAAGAACAAGAGTAAAGTGGTCTTCAGAAGATTTCAACGGCAAAATGAGAATATACATTTTAAAGAGCATCTAAATAATAATTGATTTAGGAATTAAAAAAAAAAATCCTTGGAGGGAATTTTGAGAAAATCGAAAAAAACTGAAAAAAATCTGGTGTGACTGTCGCACAGCACACAACTTTCTCTTACCTTCGGTAATCGAAAGTTGTGTACTGTGCTTGTCACACCAGATTTTTTGTGTCGACATGTATTTAGTTCCCGGCAGTAGGGAATATTTGAATTCAGATGTAAAATTTATAAGTATAGGAAAATATTTATATTTTGTTACCATGGCAACCATTTCTCCTATCTTTTCTATGGAGTGCAAGAGTAAAGTGGTCTTCAAACAATTTTGAGGGCAAAACGAGAATATACATTTGAAAGACCATCTAAAAAATAATTGATTTTTGAATTTTAATCAAAATCGTTAGAGCGAATTTTGAGAAAATCGAAAAAAACTGAAAAAGTACATCAGTAAAGTACTAGTACTCTTTGGCCGATTTTGATTAAAAGCTTATTTTTCCGGTCCCGGGGGGTGTTTAACTTATATATAAAATTTCAGCCTCATAGCTCAATTCCTTCATGCTTAAAAGTGAACACAGACACACACACACACACCCCACCCACCCACACACCCACCCACCCACAGACAGACCATGTCGCGAAAACCACTTTTTTGGATTCAGGGGACCTCAAAACGTGAAGATCCATCAAAATCTCGACATCGATTTTTTGACATGAATCCAATACTTTCTCTCTATATATATATTACATATATACATAGGTAAGAGAAAGTAAAAGTACATCAGTAAAGTACTAGTACTTTTTGGCCGATTTTGTTCAAAAGCTTATTTTGAGCGTGTGGGAAGGTACCTAAGTTAAATATAAAATTTCAATCCGGTAGCTCAATTCCTTCATGCTAAAAATCTGTCCACACATACAGACGCACACACGCACACACACACACGCACACACACACAGACCAATTTGCGGGACCCACTTTTTTGGACTCAGGGGACCTCAAAACATGTATATCCATCAAAATCTCGACATCGAATTTTTGACATGATCGCAATACTTTCTCTCCTATATACAGGGGGGTAGCGAAGAGATTTTTCAGGGGGGGGGGAGAAGGCCAAAAATACCAACTAAATCTAATCAATTTGCCAACTGTACAATTCACATTCTTTTTCATCCTATATATATTGATTTACTAGATGCTAAACCCGACGCCCCTTAGTCGCTATTTGAGATGTTCGATGTTTTATGTCCCCTGGGTTTTTATATAGGTTACCCTCATTCCAAAAATACCATAAGTTTTTCTCCATCAAATTTAGTTTTAGAGATTTAGAGAAAATTAAATTTTAATAGAAAATGAGCTCTAGAGCCATTCATATTTTTAATTTTCTGGCTTTACCCCTTAAAATTAAATAGAAAGAAGTAGAACCTCGCTTAGGGTGCCCTTTCATAACAAGCAATTTGCATAACGAGCAAAAAAAATTGTAAAAATATGATTTGCTTAACGAGTGACGTTTCGCATAACGAAGGAGAGGAGAGAGAAAGTCCCGGATTGTGCTCATGTTACATCAGTCTGTGTCATGAGGGGACAGCTCTAAGGGGAGAATGTTATTGTTTCGCATAACGAGTGTTTCGCTTTACGAGTATGATTCTGGAACGAATTATGTTCGTTAAGCGAAAACACGGCTAAAATTTTAGAAAAATCGAATTTTTTCAGTTTTTTCAACTTTGGACACCCCTAATAGGTAGAATCTTTTACCATCACTGAATGCAAAAAACAACAACATATATTTACGATATTCTGTAGTTCTTTCACTTTCTAAAAATCATTCTAAAGAAATTATAAATATAAGAAAATTTTATGATAAAGATGGTGTTTTGAGCCAAGAATTTAGAGCTATTCTTGGGTATATGGATGGATAGCTCTGAATCCTGACTAGGAAAACTGTTTTGCTCATAATTTCGTTATCAATGAATTATTATTTTTTTTTTTTTTAACTTTTTCGGCTACAGAGGCCAGGTATGTCTTTATTTAATATATTTCTAAATTACATTATACCGATGGCTACCGATAGGACGTTCCACAAGCTGATTGCTCTAGGTCACCAATCCCGGGGCTTTCGCCACGCTTGGCATTGGTTAACTTTTGGAAAGTTAAAAACTATAGAAGATCATAAACATATTTTTTTTCCATTCAGGGATGGTAAAAATTCTATTCAGGAGTGTACTAAAAAAAATGAAAAAATTCAATTTTTCTAAACTTTTAGCCGTGTTTTGCCCCACTAAGCCACCTCCGAATGGGCTCAAACTTTACAGTATAGACCTATTTTTCTATGTATTTCAACTAACTGCATATTTTTAAGGGGTAACGACTTAAAAAAATCTAGAAAATTCAAAATAAGAGTCGCTCTTGATCAGATTATTTATTAAAATTTAATTTTCTCTATATTTCTAAAACTAGAGCCGATGGTGCAAAATTGATGGCATTTTTGGAATAGCCCTAAATTTCAAAAAACTTTTTTGTTGACCTGTATAAAATTATATTTCTATCAAAAACATTTTTTAAGTGGAATTCCTTTTTTTACAATTATAGTAAATAAAGAAAATTATTCCATTTCCAATAACAAAAGAAAGACTGAGGTATCTTTTATTTGTTCAAATATTTTATTTTTCCCTTTTAAAATAATCCTAATGATTTTCTTTATGTGTTTGTATTATATTGTATTGATATAATAATTTATATTCAGTAAAAAGAAAATAAATTTATTTATTTGAAAATTAAAAAAATTTTTTTTTTAATAGATGAAAATATAAAAGAAAATTTAATTTTTTTTTTTTTAATTTAAAATATAAATTAATTTCTGTTAAATAAACTTTATTTTGCCAACTGGTCCTTGATTTTGCCAACATTTGCCAACTCGATCCGACCTGGGGAGGGGGGGGGATTCCCCCATCCCCCCCCCCCCTTGGCTACGCCCCTGCCTATATATTTCATATATAGGGCACGAGAAAGTAAAAAATAATAATAGCTGCTTGGCCTTTTTACTCATCCTTCTATATATCAAATAGAAGTCTTTTAAAGAATCCTGGATGTACAATTAGAATGATTGATTTCTTGTCTAATATTTTCCAAATTAGTTTTATTTTTAATATTTAAACGAATTGCCTGCCAATATAATTTGAATAAGGGACGTGAAACCTCTGACTTCTGAAACAGGAAATAAAATGTATCTAAGTGCTAAGTCCAAGGGCTTTTCTAGAATTCCATTCCCATTTTTGGTTGTATGATGATTTTTAATATTTTATGTAAAGAATCATCAAAAGAAGATACCGATCAACAGTTTCACGTGCTTCTATGTATTATGTATTATGAAAATAAATTTTGAATTATTTAAAATTTTATCATATTAAAAAAAAAAAAAAAAAAAAAAAAAACTACTTTGGTAATTAAATAAATTTGGAAAAGTTGCCAAGAACTGATGATATTCAAAAATCAATTATTTTTGAGGTTCTCTTTAAAAAGTATATTTTCATATTCCTCCCATAATTGTTTAAAACCCTCTTTTGTTTTGTATCTCAAAGAAAAGATGTAGCCCAGTCAAATAAGGTGAAAATAAGGGTCAACCTCGGAATGAAAGATAATAAGCTGAATTTTAATATGGACCTTTATTTTGGCATTCTAAATGATGTCTCAAAAGTCATATATGATCACGTGTCCGCGTCACGCGGTATTCAAGGTCAAGGGCACGAAAATCAGTTTTTCGCGAATATCTCGTTTCCTATACCTTATATGATATTTGGACCTATTATAAAAGTTGTAGAGGATAAAATTCTCTACAATTTATATCTAAAGCATTTTTTTATACGGCTAACCGTTTTTGAGGTAGAGCGTAAAGAGTGCGCAGCGCATAGCCTTATATGGCTTAATGCACGTAATGTGTGACTCATGGTTTCGTACTGTATTGTAAGTCGTATAAAGTTTATTATTGATTAAAAAACAACTGCCATTATTTACTTACTAATTATTAATTATTTATATTTAATTATGTCTTTAACTCTTATTTTTAACCATAGTGATTTTATACTTTTAATTCTGTTTTATATTAAATATCTTAATTATATTTTAGGTAGAAAAGACATGTACACGAAAATAATATATTTTATTTAGATCTTTATTTATCATTCATATATCGCATTTGCATGTGGTAAAGCGCGCCTTCGGCTACGCCCCCTGGACCCCCTTGCTCGCCTTCGGAAAGCAAATGCATCAAATTTATTCTTGCTCATTGCTTGGAAATTTTGCAACTCGCCGAAGGCAAGCAATTGCAAAATTCTAAAGCTCACTTCCTGTAACTCCATCCAATCAGCTAGAGAACAGCAGGCACATAACTCAAGGACCGGAAGTTAATATTATAGTATGATGATATGATGATGATTTCAGTTCAAATTTTATGTGGATTTTGGTTGACTTTAATTATAATTTGCAAATGGAACTTCTCTACTTCTTCTTCTGATTGGTCAGTATTTGTGATTCCTTATAATCATCCTTGTTATGGATAATATTTGTCTCGATACCTTCAAGGACTTCGGTGTCATATGCACTCTCTTGTTCATCAGGATTATTTTGATATGATGAAGCGTTGAGACAAAATTAACTCCTTGAACCAATAACTACATTATTACCCCCAGCACTAGCTGAACTGCTAAACACAATATTTTGCAACTGCAAGAATGGTTGTCTCCAAGCTGGGGATGCAGAAAATCGGGGTTAAAATGTTCTCCAGCTTGTGGCTAGTGAAACGGACAAGCTTGCCACAACGTTTCAACATATCAAAATAATCCTGATGAAGAGAGCATATGACCACGAAGTACTTGAAGGTTTGGAGACAAATATTATCGATAACGAGGATCATGTTAACGAATCACAAATTAATGACCAACCGGAAGAAGAATAAGGGAGTTAAGTTCCATTTGCTAAATATGTCATTAAGGTCAACCAAAATCCACCCAATATTTGTACCGAAATTGTAATAAATGTATCATATGCGATATATGAATGATAAATAAAGATCTAAATAAAATATATTATTTTCGTGTACATGTCTTTTCTACCTAAAATATAATTAAGATATTTAATATAAAACAGAATTAAAAGTAGTAACACTATAGTAAATATAAATAATTAATAATTAGTAAGTAAGTAATGGCAGTTGTTTTTTAATCAATAATAAACTTTATACGACTTACAATACAGTACGAAACCATGAGTCACACATTACGTGCATTAAGCCATATAAGGCTATGCGCTGAGCACTCTTTACGCTCTACCTCAAAAACGGTTAGTCGTATAAAAAAATGCTTTAGATATAAATTGTAGAGAATTTTATCCTCTACAACTTTTATAATAGGTCCAAATATCATATAAGGTATAGGAAACGAGATATTCGCGAAAAACTGATTTTCGTGACCTTTGACCTTGAATATCGCGTGACGCGGACACGTGATCATATGTGACTTTTGAGACATCATTTAGAATGCCAAAATAAAGGTCCATACAAAAATTCAGCTTATCATCTTTCATTCCGAGGTGAAACCCTAATTTGACTGGGCTAATGGTGGAAATCTACCATGGGGAACATAAACATTTGCACCCTGAGCCATTTGAAAGACGCCTACTGTTAGGCAGCCCAATTGACTCACCACTACATATACAGTGTCTGTGTGAATTTACCTGAGGTAGGGTTCTGAGGGTCTTTTAGCATAGACCATAAACCACCTCTTTTCAGCAATATAGCGTAGCCTTTTTTTTATCTCAATATTTAAACTTTTTTTTTAATTTCATCTTGTTATTTGGAAAAAAATTAACTTATTTCAAATTTTGAACGAAACTTGCACCCTGAGCCATTTGAAAGACGCCTACTATCCCAATTAATAAAATTTCTCCGATATCTATAGACCTTTATAATAATATCTCGGGCGTTAAAATATTCTTATTAAGAAAAAAATCTGGTGTGACTGATCGCACAGCACACAACACTCTCTTTAAGAAAATTTTTTCAAATATTTTTTTTAGGGTATTTATAAATCGTTTTTTTTTTTATTTTTTTTTTTTTAGCTAGAGTAAATTATCAATATTTTACTTTCTCTTACCCTATATGAAATTTAATTTGTATTATATATCTTAAATATCTAGTCATGGCTTGGGTCCTATTGGGGGAGGTTTGAACCCCCCTCCCCCGCTAGGCCTATGAGACAAAATAATATGAACACCGGACATATAGAAAATATTTATTTATTAATAATGTGTTGAGCCACCATTTGCTTGTAGAAATTTTTACAGGTTATTTGGGGGTACTCTAGGATCTATCCAAAGTTTTTGACCTCGAGGACCCTGTACTAACTTGGGGGGAGTGGGAGAGGGGGTTGCAAAAACCTCAAAATTTTCTAACGTTTTTCATTTTTTATTTTGTTTTCTATCTCATAAACTAAGCATATTTTGTGCACCAGAGTACAATACAAAGTTGTAGAGCATTAAATTTGCTAAAATTTCGTTATTAAAACGCGTATTTCGACCCAATATTAACCGAGATACGGTCGATCAAAGTTTCTATTTGTTTTACATTTTGAGGAACTTGGTCTAACTTTAATCGGCCGTATCTCGGTTAATATTGGGTCTAAATATTCGATTTATTAACCCAATCTTAGCAAATTTAATGCTCTACAACTTTATTATGTATTAAAATTCACAAAATATGTTTAGTTTCCGAGATATAAGCGAAAAACTGAAAAAAGTCCAAAAGTATCTCGAAATGAAAAAAAGAAACTTTGATCAGCCGAATCTCGGTTAATATTTGCTCTGAAAATTCGTTTTATCAATCAAATTTTATACTCTTTCTAATTTATTATGGGGGGAGTGCACAAAATATGCTTAGTTTAAGAGATATAAGCGAGAAACTGAAAAAAGTACACACATTTTGAGTTTTTTTTTTGCCCTACGAATTAAACAAAAGCAAACATTAAAAGCTAAAAATTGAATTTAAGTTTTTTTTCGGTGTCTAGAAGAGGAATTCGCAAATTCTTTATTTAAAATTTATTTATTGTCCAAAGGGATGGTTTATGGTCTATCCTAAAAGACCCTCAGAACCCTAACTCAGGTAAATTCACACAGACAGTGCATATGTAGTGGTGAGTCAATTGGGCTGCCTAACAGTAGGCGTCTTTCAAATGGCTCAGGGTGCAAATGTTTATGTTCCCCATGGTATATATTGAAGCGGTCAAAAGAATTTTTGAATAAAAATTATTTCTTTAATTATTTTGTAAATTTAAATATAAGCGGTAGTAAATATTGGCTAGTAATTGAATAAACTCTAAACAAAATAAGTCAAGGAATTGAACCAGCGGTGTAGAGTAGTGTGAGCAAGGCGGCGAGGTAACGGTACTTCAACGGACTCTGAAAAAAATGGCTGGGTGAGTGATTTGTTTTTGTCCGGTGCTCCCTGTTTTCGCTAAATATCTCAAATAATAACCCGCAGATTATAACACCAGTTCGAAATATTTATTCGTTTGACCACACTGGTCATCTTGAACAAATAATTATCAAAATCCGTCAAGGGAAAGTGAAAATACAGCCAGTGATTGATAGCGTGGTTTGGCCAACCTCGTTGTCGTTACAAACATTTATTAAAATACATCTTATCCAATCCAGCCCAAAAGAACATTTATTTTGAATATTATTAAGAAGAATATTATTGTGTTTTGGAGAAGTCCTTCAAGAGAATATCACATCGACATCAACGACCCAGTACACCGTAGTTGTTAACAGATAAGCCAAAATTTCATTTATTTTTCGAAAACTCAAAATTATTCACATCTAAAATTAATTCAAAAATTAAAAACTATTTTTTTTATTAAAACTTTGAAAAATAGTTTGCGTCAATCCCTGAGATGGGGTCAACATATTTTTTTTTTGTTTTGAAAAATTAATACTAATCTAAAAACTATAAAAACATCCGTTTAAAATAATACAATCTAATCTAAAATTATTAAAAATAATACTTAAAACAGCTCAAAATATTAAAATTAAAAATAATTAAAATAAAAATACGTAAATGGATAATTATTAATTAATCTCAAAATGAACTATGCATAAAACTGAATATTAAAAATAAACTAATTAAAAAATAAAATTGATTAAAAAGAATTTAAGAAAAGAAAATAATTAAATGACTTGTCTTAAAAATGAATTAATTAAAAATGATAAATAATAAAAATAAATAATGTTTGTAAAATAATCACAAATAAGAATATTTAATGCAAGGTAAAAGGGTGAAGGAAAAATAGAATTTATTGAATGAGATAAGAAAGTATGAGCCGGAACTGAATTGAAATAAAGATGAAATAATGAAATAAAGAATAAACTTGAACTAGACGAGTCTTGAATTAAATAATAAAGAATTGAAGTAGAAAGGAAATAGACAAATCTGGTGTGACTGGCGCACAGCACACAACTTTCTCTTACCCTTCGGTAAGAGAAAGTTGTGCACCGTGCTGGTCACACCAGATTTTTTGTGTCGAGATATATTTAGTTTCCGATAGCACCTTGGTTTCAAACTTGCATTTTAAATGTTGACTGCTTCAAATAAACTATGGTTATTTTTCAAAATTTTAATCTCATATTTGGACATTTTATACACAATATAGAATCGTAAATAAATACAAAATTTCATAAGAATTGGAAAAAAAAATTTTAAATGCCTAAAAAGTTCCAAAGGGGACCCCCTTTTGAATCGAAATTAACATACAAATCCCTATAGGAAATTAACATTAGGCCTATGAGAGAAGGCGGAGAGACAGACGATAATGTTTGCAAGTGAGAGAGAGAGAGATGAGATATGTTTTCTCCGAAACAATCAAAGACTGAAATAAAATTAAAAAAATGGGAATTTAAATAATAATTGATTTTTAATCTAATAAAAAGAAAAAGATTTAAATTCCGTTACCATGGCAACCATTTCTATCTTTCCTATGAAGAACAAGAGTAAAGTGGTCTTCAGAAGATTTCAACGGCAAAATGAGAATATACATTTTAAAGAGCATCTAAAAAATAATTGATTTACGAATTAAAAAAAAAAATCCTTGGAGGGAATTTTGAGAAAATCGAAAAAAACTGAAAAAGTACATCAGTAAAGTACTAGTACTTTTTGGCCGATTTTGTTCAAAAGCTTATTTTGAGATTCTTCAAAGGTACCTAAGTTAAATATAAAATTTCAATCCGGTAGCTCAACTCCTTCATGCTAAAAATCTGTCCACACAACATACGCACACACACACACACACACACAGACCAATTTGTGGGACCCACTTTTTTGGACTCAGGGGACCTCAAAACATGTATATCCATCAAAATCTCGACATCGAATTTTTGACTATATATATATACCGTACCCTATATATTTCATATATAGGGTACGAGAAAGTAAAAAGTGATTAAAAATAATTATTAAAAAAAAAAACCGAACTAATGAATAAAATTAATTCACCCCAAACCAAAAATTAAATATTCTAGTCAAACATCTGTGATATTAACATCTGTGATTATTTACAATTTAGATTTAAGTAAAATTTATTAACTGTGATATTTTTCAATTTATAAAAAATAATTATCCATTTTTGTTGTTGTTATCTGTGATATTTTCTAATAATTTATTTAATTTATTTATTTGTGTGTCAGACCCTTTTGTGCTGTTCCCAATCGGTACCCTCGCCTCGCTTGAATATAAGATCCTTCCTTAACATCTTAACACTTGCATTGAAATATCCCAAATTGGGAATAAACTTGCTAGCTGAAGGTGATGAGCAAAGGGGTCCAGGGGCACAGCCCCTGGCTAGGGGCGGAAAGCCCGCCGAATGCGGGCTTTGCGACTAGTATAAAATATTTATATTTTTCCATGTTTATAAATTTTACCTTTTGAATTCTAATATAGCTACTCTCAGAAAATAAATACTGTATATGACGAGTCAAAAAAAAATCTTATGAGACAGAACAGACAACTTTTGATCATTGAATGTAAAAGTTTTTGTGAGGTCATCACACCCAGATTTTTTTAAGCAAATCCCTGATAGGCGATCTTGATTTCAATTAGAATGTTTTATAAGGAGATCTAGCCAATGGTTTTCTAAACATTTTGTTCTTTTTTTATTTTGAAAAATCTGACAGGAGAGAGAGAAAAATCATCCAAAATGGTAGCTTCATTTATAGGAGTTGTATTTGATAGACTACCCTACTGGCTGACTTCTTGTTCCTATCACATTTTTTTGGATCTGCGGTTAGACACCTTTCTCTTCATTTTATTTTTTTTTACTTTCTCTTACCTATATACACATATATATCAATATATCTGTTATCCCAGTGAATAAGATATTAAGTCAATTTTGTTTATTTTTCAGGCCTTTTAGTGTTTATAAATCTGAAGAATTAGATTAAGTTCCAAAAACGCACACTTTAATTGCTATGTTTAGAGGCAGTCCCTGACTTGCCCACTTTTATACTATGAAGAAAATACCTCCCTGCTTCTCTTGGGTTACGTCAAGGGCGGATACAAGGGGGGGGGTAAAGGGGTAATTACCCCCCCCCCCGAGATTCGAAAAAAATACCTTTTTTCGCAAAAAATTTATTTTTAATGTACAATTTTTAAAATTAATACTTAAAAATTTGATGTGTATTTATATTCTGGCAAACAAGTACAGAATGCGCTTTTAAATTACCGAAATTAAAAAAAAATAGTGTGCTGTGCGACGAGTCACACCAGATTACCCCCCCCCCCCGAGAAACACCTCTGGATCCGCCCTTGG